>DWMZ01004092.1:0-12041 GCA_018249855.1 Eueides tales michaeli
CCTCATTAACTTACACATGAGAATATCTTATATGTGAAAATATATGAAATTTTACGTATGAATAAGTGGACATTTTCCATTGGAAAAATGACTGTCATTTTCTTTTTCATTTTCTCGCTCTGGTAATATGATTAATCGTGGCATCGAGTTACACTGGACATTCAAAGCCTCTACCTAGGTATGCTAAGCAGAATATGTTAAAAATAAGCGAATATCTCTATAAATTTGTTATTCTTTATATTAACATATGAATTAAGAAACTTCTTTAAAATGTTATTCTACCATCTTTCGCCTACATTAAATTTGAAAGCATGTAATGTAACTTCTATACTCATGAAAATATT
Source organism: Eueides tales michaeli (assembly GCA_018249855.1). Classification (NCBI taxonomy): domain Eukaryota; kingdom Metazoa; phylum Arthropoda; class Insecta; order Lepidoptera; family Nymphalidae; genus Eueides; species Eueides tales. The sequence continues at coordinate 345 of DWMZ01004092.1, forward strand.
AAGTTTTTCTAACACTCTTTATTCCATATCAAGCAGAAGGCAGGGGGAACCTATTATTAAGAGTATCTTAATAATAGGTTACCTCTGACTACTTTCTCCAAATTCGTTTCAAATTTTGGACTTTATGAGTGCCAGAACTTAATGTAGTACTTGGTCTAGCAGGATGGTTATGTTTGCTATGAGGCAGTTTCCTTGCAAGACGGTCGCGAATATAACTTTATTTATAGATATAGCATATACTAGAGTATGCACAGGGAATCCCGGGACCTAGTGTTCCTATCTCCGTTTTCTACTATTTCTAAATTTTTAACGCATAGTGTGGTGAGTGACAGATCTCAAAACCTCGCTTTGCTTCATTATCGAAGTAAAGGAGTCAGAATACTATTTTAAAAGCTTCGACAACAAAAAGTTAACATTCTATAAACCAAAAAGCTAAAGCTCTTTCTATAAAAGACGTTTAAACTTTCATTTCAGCCATCTACTCGTATGTATGACGTAAGGTCCCTCAATATTTGTCTTTGTTGACTTTTGACGTGAAGTTCGCAATGGGCTTTGTCATGCGCGAAGTTATTTGATCTGAGTATTTAATAATTCTGATTGGCTTAACAAACAAACTTTTCTTAATTTATTTACTTTGAAAACATTTTCTAGTACTGTATGTGATAAATATTTGATACTAACTGTAACGCACGCTGTTACGCCGCCTACTCTAATAAATTTGAAAGAAATAACACAATTGTTCAATATTTTTTGGTGATTTTATTGACTTTGAAAAAATAGACGTTGTAGTATATTACGTTGTATTTTGTTTCAATACAATATTTATTTTGAAGTGCTGAGATAAAATATTTCTTGTTTTCTATCTGATGCAATAAACAAACAAATTAAAGAGTTTTCCTAAGCATGAGCAGCCCTAATAGAGCTGCCCACATGAGAAGCATGAAATTACTAAATTTCTGCAATGGCATAACTGTCAGATATGTAATAACAGTACGCTTTCACCTTTGAATTTAGTCGTAATTGTTGCCTGACTGAGAATCAGGTTCCTTTGCAAAGTCTTGGTTATGATATGTAGAAAAAGAATACGTAAATACGCCAATTTTTAAAGTAGGAATGTGCGGTGGCATGAAAATCCAGCGAATTAAAGATTTCAGTTGGATATTTCACAGCTTTGTCTTGGTTCACAGTATCAATGGACTTATATGTTGTCGTTTTGCTGGGTATTCCATTCCAAATAAGGAAGTTGATGGTAGTGATATGTTGATATTCACTTTATCAACTTCACTATTCAGAATGGAATACAGGGGGCTGTATTGTTGATAGTTTTGGCCGCAAATATAGCATATATCCTTAGTCACTGATTTTTTTGTTGTTTTGTGCAATGTGATGTGGTGCATTGGCTGGATTGTTTGAAAAACAATGATTAGATATTAAAAATGGGCGAATGCAAATTGATGAATTTATACATCATGTATCTATTGCCAACAAATTTGTATAACATTACACGAAATAATAGATGAATTAGTCAATTAGTCAATTCAAATTTTATTTCGTGTAATGTTATACAAATTTCCTGGCAATAGATACATTGTATAAATTCATCAATTTGCATTTACCCATTTTCAATATCCAATCATCGTTTTTCAAACAATCCAGCCAATACACCCATCGGCTGACGCCATAAAGTAATGATTTAAGACATACATTAAATTCATCAGCAGGTGTTCTACGTTGTAACCGGAAGTGTTTTTCGAAAATTGGCAGACAGTGGTGGGTCAACGAAGATCCGTGCGTTTTTTTTTAAATCTAGCAGTGGACTATCAAACGTTTCAAATGCTTTCTTGAAAGACATTGTACATTCATCCCATATGATTATTTGACACGCTTGGAGTATTTTGTCCATTCCAGAGTTTTACTGATATTGCGTATTGGTGAATCAGTGTTTAGCAAATTCAACGACAGTTTGCAATCGAGAGCATATAAGAAAAACGATCCATCGCTTTCTTCTGTGATTGAAGGCATAATTTTATAATGGAAGATTCTTCTGAACGAATATCCTTACTACATCGTTTTTAAACAACTGAATTAAATCATCATGTTGAGCGAAAAAGGCTTGTAACTTAGCCACGATTTCTTGTCTAGTGCCCGCGCTGTAATGACACCTCTGTTCAATTTGTTCATCATTATTTGCTATAAAATAAATTTAAGGAAACTTGTTTAATTTAGACGAACAAGTCTCAGAGGCATGTTCACGATGATTTTTCAGCTTTAATCCTCGTGGCTCGTCTGATTCTGAGGCGCGTAATTTTTCTTCCCTCTTTAAGGTAACGATCGACATTCAAGAGTTATTGAAATTTATTTTAATTACACCGATACATCAATCTACATTCAGAACCTTCATATACACATGACTAAAAAAAAGCTCACGGAAACTACGAAAATTCAATTTAATACCCAAAATTATTCAGAAAACAACTATAAAAATACACAACCTTTTATTTAATTTGAGACGGACATGAATTTCACAATTTTCATAAAACCTTGTGTCGTCCACAACTCGAAATGTCACTATTCGCTCGCTGGTTTCCTTTTTTTCCTCAATTTAAATCAGCATTAACTGTCACGGCAATATATGAAATTTATTGGAATAACAGTGGCGCTATCTGTCAAAAATCGTGCCAACTAAGAAATCTTCATGGGCTCTTGCACGATAACTTTGTTTAAGATGTCACATGAATTGATAAAAATAGATGAAAAAAACTTCTTTACACCTCTCTCTTTCCACTTCTCTCTCTCACACCACTTGTATACCAATACTATTAAACAGAATACTTAAAATCCTTTTTTTTCAATATAATCTCTACACGTACCTTTTCAACATTATGATTATATTTATTTTCTAGATTGACGCTTCTACACACATGGCAGAATAGGCAGAGGGTACATAGGAATATAGAGTTACGACACTCCGTTCCGTATAGCACTTACCGCCGAATTTGAGGCATTTCATGTGTAGTGAAACTCAACGACGCGTTTGGCTTTGTTACCAGAGCAAAGAAATGAAAACATTAAAATTTTAAATTGAAAATATTATTTGCGAGCGCGTTTACAGTCACTATACTTATAGCATATAAGTATTAAAGTTACTTGAACTCTACACGTAAATTCACAATTTAAACTTTACAAAAGAAACAATTAATACGAGCTCAAACATAAATACACAAAAAGTGAAGTTAAAAGTTTAAGGACCCACAAAGGTTCTTCAGATATTATAATGATATTGGAAAAAAATGAGTGGCGCGGATCGTCCTTCAGCGTTCTCTTTTTACTTATTTATAATATATAACAAAGCAATATGATATTAAATTTTAAAACTTAAAATATTCATTGCCTTTATATATTATTTTAGAAATTTCGAGATATTTCTTGCTCTATGTATATTATATTATTATAATATATATTTGACAGTAATTGGATAATAAGCATTTAAAATCTGAGACGAAATGAAATATGGTTTTTTTAAAAAAAAATATCGCGTTTAGAGTATTTTTTACTACTTATTATTTCTTTTCATGTTTTGTGGTTTGTAGCCTGTAATGAAGTCTACAGTCACGGAGTGCTTTCGCTATAGTGATGGAAAAACGTTACCAGGGAGGCTATGGGAGATAAGAAAATAATAAATGACTCGGCCACGTACGATTACGTGTGCCATATCTCAGTGCGCTGTTAAAGTAACTTTGTTCACTCCGTTAATATTACATGACTGAGAAAAAGAATGCGTAGATTAATTTCTATTTTAATTAACACATGCTCATACCTAGACTCTTACCCTTTGAATTTGTACTGTTGTTTTATTTTTTATCCAATAGTTCCATATCCAATAGTCAGACGTTACAGTTGAAAGTGAAATTCATCAGTTTTTGGTTTTAACCATCTATTTCTGAGCTGTAGATCAACGTGTGAACGATTCATAAATATTGAGAATGTTAAATTTATAGGTATATTTGAATAGAAATGAGCTATGATTATAAATTTGTTATTATATTTTTCTATGAAATTCTTATAACTTATTATTTTTTCCTTATTTGTATTGTAAAGCTTAACTTCATGTCAAATCATTGCTATAAGGCCATGGGAAGTGCTCTAAAGGTTTTGAATATTCAGTGAATTTCATAAAAATTGCATCAAAATCGTTGCATAAATATATCTATGACGTATCTTTTGATGGCTTTTGTACTAATAAATAAAATCTTGATTTTTTTGTACTCCAAGGGATTAGCATATTTGATATATATTTCAGTTTGATACCTTCACGCGATCTCGAGATAAATGGTCTTTATAGATAAGACAATTGAGTGATCCTATAAGGATACTAAATTTAGAAACGTATAAAATTTTTTAAGCCATGGCTTAGTGGTCAGAGCGCTTGAACGCTTTTCAAGAAGCGCAGGTTCAAATCCTGCTTCGTCCAAATTTTACACGTTTTTAAATTTAGTATTTTTCTTTCCTAAGTATGGAATAACACTTTAAAAATGGTAAAAGATCCTATAAGGGTTTAATTTGGCTCTTTTTAGGTACTTATTAGGTTTTTTAATTTGAACATAATCTAATGTTTTTTATTATACTTATATTTGAACTTCACACTTTTACGCACATGGTAGGATGGGCAGAGGGAACTTAGGTTCCCCATGTTCCACCTAATATGAGCCATTGCGGCATAACATGTTGAGTGGCGAAACTCAACGACGCGCTTTTCGTTTTTACCAAAGCGAAGAAATGAAAACATTCAATATTGAAATTGAAAATATTAAATATTTCATTTTCTCCGCAAGCTTGCGGTCTTGCGACACGACTGGCCTTGTTATACTCATATCGTACAAGTACCAAAATCACTTGAACACTACACGTAAATTCACAATTTAAACTTTACAAACGAAACAATTAATACGAGCTCAAACATAAATACGCGAAAAGTGAAGTTAAAAGTTTAAGGACCCACAAAGGTTCTTCAGATATTATAATGATATTGGAAAGAATGAGTGGTCCTGATCGTCCTTCAGCGTTCTCTTTTTACTTATTTATAATATATATATAAGAGCAATAAAATATTATATGTTAAAATTTGTTGTGTTATTTTAGAAATTTCGAATGTATTCGAAATGCGCTCTGTGTATGTATATTATATTATTATAATGTGCAGGAGATAATGGGAAATAAAAAATATAAAAAAACAATAAAGATTAGTTGTCATTATTTGATCACGGAGATTTTTGACTAGAGAGAGATTCGTCACTAATCTTCCTTTAAATTTCCTCTAAAATGTGCAATAAGTACATAAATACTTAATAGTATCTACATACACAATTATGAACTAATTGCGATGTCTATACACTACATTAATGACGGTCAGTCGTTTGATAACTGTGTTTGATAAAGGGAATGCTTAACTAGTTTCATGCATTTGAATTACAAATGTCACCCTGAATCGTAGATATAGATATATTATATTGTAAATGATTATTTCATAGAGAGGCTTGTCGGAGTGTAGAGGCATAGGAGTCCCCACTAGAGAAAATTAAATGTTTAATATTTTTATTTCTATGCTCTGGTAATCTAAAGCGCGGCGTTTATTTCCGCCACTTAACAGGAAATGACTTAACTTGGGGGGAAATAGGGGAAAGGAACAGCGTGTTTTATCAATAGGTTTCTAAGTTCCCTCTACCTACCCTGCACCGAGCAGGATACAGAGTGAAGCTACTATGTACATTTAGTTGATGTTATTATTTTTTTATATATTTTTATTCGTTGTGTGTTAGGGTGTAAACTTTAAAATAATCAAAGTAAAGAAGTAATCGATAGCTTCAAAATGATCACTCCCTGTTAAAATTAGCAATATTAGGGAAGATACTTCTTGCCCATCTTTTACACTCTCCGGTTTGTCTAAATTTGGTTACCAATTCAAAAAATTTTGAAGCATTACGATCATTATTCAGTGCATCATATTTAATAGTACAGTATTACTTTAAAGATTGACCCAGACATATAGCCAAACAACGCTTACGACTCTATTACTCGGGTCGTCAATGCAAGAACGACTCTCATTAAATGCTGTTTTAAAAATACATTATTAATGAATAATGTTAATTATTTATAATTGAGGCCTGTCGTGGCGCAGCGGCACAAGCGTGTGGCTGTAATCGACAGGTTCTGGGATCGATACCCGGTCGAGGAAATGAAATATTTCATATTTTCAATTTAAATATTTAATGGTTCAATTCTTCGCTCCGGTAATAAGGCAAAGCGCGGCGTTGAGTTCCGCCGTTCAACACGCAATGGCTAAATTTGGCGGAAAGTGGGGAACGGAGTGCCTTAACACTAGGTTCCCGGGTTCCCTCTGCCTACCCTGTCTTGATTGAATACAGCGTGAATCTAAAAAAAAATATAATATGGTAATATATTTTTAGTATATTTTGAGTTTATCACATCCAAGGTATTTATATAATTACAGTATACAAATAATAATTAATTTAATTTAAAATTTGTACCATAATACTATTAAGACGTAAACCAAACATTGACATAGCTAACCTTCAAAAATATCTGCAATATTACTTCGAAAATTGGCGTATCTATTATTCTTTCTCTGCGTACCTTTACCTCGAATTTCCAAAGAAACTTGACTCTCAATCAAGAAAATAATGTTATCGGGTCAACAATTACGACTAATTTCAAAGGTGAAGACTTACTGTTACCACATATCTCAATAGTCCCGACGGATATGTCATTGCAAGTATATGAATAAAATTTAGAGAATCCATGCTTCTCATATGGGCTGCTGTATTTGAGCTGCTTAAGCTTCAGAAAGCTTTCTGATTTGTTTGCTTACGCACCGGAAAAATAAGAAATATTGTACCTCAGCACTTCAATAAATATCGAAATGAAACAAAACGCTACAAGATCTTTTGTTTTCGCTATTTTTTCATATTTTAATTGCAACAAATTTAACCGGTATACTAGACATTCGGGTACACATCCGTGACCATGGTCTACTGCATATTAGAAACGTCGGTAGGAAAATTTGGACATCTAGTGTCAAGACACTCCGTTACGTTTCCCACTATCCGATAAATTTGAGGCATTGCGTGTTGAGTAACTAAAAACTAAAAGGTTGAACAACAAGAATGTATATTTCTTTTTATTAAAAATTGATTCAGAAGGTCAATATTTTTCTTTCTTCTTTATTTTCTTTACAGTAGAAATGAATTACAAAAGTATTCTAATAAAATCTTATCAAATTATTTTGAGCGTCACCCAGTCCCTGTACATCGCAGAGATGAAAAAGAGAACATTATGTGAACATAGACAAGGTACGACGATATGTGTGAGTAAATTATACGGAAAAGTGGACCGAATTGTCTTAACATTAGGTTCCCTTACTCTGGAAAAAGTAGCGTGAACCTTATTATTTAAATTCTTATAAAACTTTCTATACCATAATATCTTTACTGGATATTTCACTTAGGCCTTATCCGAGTAGATTGATGGTCTGGGAAATAAAAAATATTGGTGCCAGTTGGCGAAATAAATTGTGGACGGGTTACCTTAATGCATCATTTAATTAATTACCCTGTCTGATCTGTCTGTTTCATCCCTTTCCGGAAGTACTTGAGCAAATAGACAATATATATTTTTTTTGTATTTTCGTATTTTTTATCATTATTATATATTTAGATCCAGAAGATTTAGAAGTAGTACGTAAAAATAATTATGTATAAGTAAATTATGTCTTTTTTTTTGTTTCTACGTTCTTTCGCTACTTCTATATATTATATTTTGTTTAAAAGATGGAACAAAGTAGAATGTGGAAGTATTTTTTCAGTTTAAGTCTGTAATGCCGATCTACCGACACTGTGGCGGTTAGTAAGGAGAACTTGGACACCTAGTGTCCTTTCCGCCGAATTTGAAGCATTGTGCGTTCTATGGTGGAACTGATCACCGCGCTTTGATTTATTACCAGAGTGAAGAAGTGGTCGACCCACAACCTGTCGCTTTTACGGTCACACGCTTGTGCTCCTATACTACCACAAGCCTTCAGAAGAAATCAGGCAGAAGTATATATAACATTTTAGTTTTATTGTCCGAAAGTACTTCCACCACCACCTTATTTTCAAGACATTGCATAAAGTGGTGGGATTCAACATCACGCTTTGTCTTTTTGTCATTGCGATAAAAAAAAACATTCATTATACACTATCACATCGGGTACAGTTTGAAAATATGCTGCTGCACAATAAATTGCTGAATCACACTTTTGTCAGCTTTAGATTGTATTCTTACAGCTCCGGCACTTATCTGGAAAACGATGTAGCGTGATTAAAGACCGTCTTCTTGCTGGTCGACGATTGGCAGTTGGGTGTGGCGACTTCTTTCCGAAGTACTACCACGTAAGTGGTAGGAGATCAGATCTGGTGAATGGTCCCTGCGACCAGTGTAAAACTCGGAAGCAGGTATATTGAACCCACCAGATGTGACCCATAGGTTGATACAGGGGGACAGTATAACATAAACCGTTAGTCTCGAAAGAGAGAGAGGGCTTTGTACCTTAGTTATTGTGTTTTCAAAGATCTGACGTGAGGTTTCCCCTTCCCTCTGTTACCGAAGCAAATAAATGATAATATTTCGTTTTCTCGTCTAGAGTTCGAACCCTCAGCCTATCACATTAAAAACGCACACTTGTCCCCACGAGCTTATAACACCCCTCTAACATCTTCAATTACTTGTTATATCATTTTATATTATGAGATTCAAGTCAATTTTCCCAATGACAAAGATCGATTGAAGTAGCGTCAGCTTTCACTTTAGTTACTCAATGGTACAACATACAATAATGTGCAAATCTACTGGCAACTATAAAAAATATAATATATCAGATTTTTAATATTTTTGAAAAGCTCTTAGGAAAGAGAAACACTTAGGCTTAGAAAACATATAAAAATACTAGCGTAACGGGATTTAAGCCCGCGCCTCTTGGGTTTGGATGGTTTCTAGGAGGCGCAGATTCAAATTCCGTTATGAATAAACTTTCTTATCCGATAAAATAAACGTATAAGATTAACTAATGTGAATAGAAAAATATAAAGAAATCTCCTGACCTTTAACGACGAAATTAATAACTCATCACGAAATGAAAAATTCTAGTTGGTCCTAAACTAATGATTCAATTTTCATAAAATACACGTATGAACCACTGCTCTCAATTCAGGAGCTTCCCAGTCCCCAAGTTCCATCAGCCTACCCTGCCATGTGCGGGATACAGCGTGAAGCTACAAAAAAAGGAGCTACAGACTCACAGACATATCAAACTTATAACACCCCTCTAACTTTTAAAAAAGCTCGTATAGCAAAACTAATGTCATACAGTTTATACACAAAGGGTATAAACAAGCAGAAACATTCATGACGATGAACATTTCACAAAGACTAGAGAATTATAGAACAATATTGTGTGGAATGTTTTGTACTGAATAGATGTTTTAAATTTATTTCACTATTTTTTATAGCTTCACGCTGTATCCTGAACATAGTAGGTTAGACGGAAGGAACCTGGGAACCTAGTGTTAAGAGACAATTAGCTACTAACCTTCTCTATTTTTCATCGAATCTAAGGCCTTGCGTGTTGAGTGACGGAACTCAACGTCACACTTAACTATGTTACCAGAGCGAGAAAATAAAAAAAAATATTAAATATGATCAATTTTGCTTTTTTATTCAATAATATTTTTTTTATACATTTTTTCGTATTCTTCAACGGATCGGAGAAAAGATAATTGATATAATTATAGACAATCTTTAAATCGATTCGAATGCATATGCCATCAATGCTGTCCAACTTCACCACGACAGTATCAATAAAAAATAAATAATTTTAAACTAATTTTTACCTGTGACTGTACTTGTTATGAATAATTCAAATTGAATGCGGAAGTTATTACTTACTGTAATAGAATAGATTACATCGTGACTGTCAGGTTCACGCAGTATCCTGCACATGGCAGGGTAGGCACAAAAACTTGAGAAATCTAGTGTTACTTTCCCCACTTTCCGCCGAATTTGAGCCTTAAAAGAAGTAGTTACAAGCGTAAACGCGACAGGTTGTGTGTTTGATGTCCAGTCGAGGATATGAAATATTTATAATTTTCAATTTAAATTTAAACGCTCTGGTAACAAGGTACGGCGTTGATTTCCGCCACTCTACATGCAACTCCTCAAATTCGATAGAAAGTGTAGGAACGAAATGGAGTGTTTTAACACTATGTTCCAAAGTGCCCTCTGCTTTACTGGATTTAAAAAAAAGAAATATTTCTAAATCAATTATCTACTAATTAGTTACAGTGACTAAAATCTGCATATAACATACATGCATCTTTAAACATAACTAAAACAAACTGAAACCTCAATAGACATTAACAAGCATCCAGTTACAAGTAAGTTGAATACCGCACATGAATACAGCGTGACATTTGAATCACGTCACGTTCCCGCCGTCTCGCTAATTGAACCCAAAGTGGCGTGACAAGACAACCCTAACTATTGTTATGACTACTATGTATGGATATTGCTAGAAATAGGCTTAGTTTAGACAATTTTTGATGGTTAAAATTGTATTGCATACATCTATATAGACAAGAAATTGAAATTTGTATACAATACAAAGGGTTTCTTTTACTTTCACGCTTTATCTCGCATATTGAGATAGGAAGAGGGAACCTGGGAACCCAGAGTAAGCACACTGCGTTCCCGGTAAGACGATTCTATTTCCAACTTCCCGCCGAGTTGAGGCGTTTTGTTTTGAGTGGCGGAACTCAACGCCGCACTTTGCCATCTTACCAAAACGAAGTAATGAATATATTAAATATTTCATTACCCGGCCTGAATATTACAAAATTACTGATTTTTGATAGAAAATCCAAATCTCGACATTTTCATGCAAATTTACACGTGTCAACTTAACAAAGACACCGTATTGACAAATTACCATAACCCTCTATGGTGACGTGACATGGCTTTAACACTTTGTTTGCTTGAAGAATGGCAAAAAGTTAATTTTGTTCAAATAATATTAGATAAAAACAATTAAGGCTTAAAAAAGATCTATGTTAAGAAAAAAATAGAAAATTTTCATTCATCTAAATAGTAGAAGGAAACCGTAATGGCGCAGCGGTACAGTAATTTAATAAACGCGACCGTAGTGAATTCGATTCTCTGTATTCGCTGTGATAATATGCCAAAGATGTTCCCTTCGCTGGAGGGAACTTAGAAGTCTAGCGTTGAGACGTCCCCCACTATCCATCTAATTTGAAACATTGTGTGTTGAGTGGCGGAAATCAACGCCGCGCTATGCCTTGTTACCAGAGCAACGAAATGAAAGTATTTAGTGTTTAATTTCTTCGAATGGGGATTGAACCCACAAACTGTCTCGTTTTCAGTCGCACGCTTGTGCCCCTACCACGACAGGCCTCAATTCTTCAATCAAGTGAAATAACAAATTAATTTACTATTGAATCAAATTTAATATTTAATGATTTCATTTCTTCGCTCTGGTAACAAGGTAAAGCGCGGCGTTGAGTTCCGCCACTCAACACGCAATGCCTCAAATTTGGCGTAAAGTGGGAAACAGAAGTGAAACGGAGTATCTTA
>DWMZ01004093.1:0-12041 GCA_018249855.1 Eueides tales michaeli
TGAACTGAAGATCAGCTCCAATTTCTTCTATAGTGCCTTGTGAACGAACTATCATAGGCGGCAGGAGGAACCCGAGAGCTACTCCAAGCTGAAAAAAATATAATTTCTTATGAAATAATGAATACTATCCTACTAATACTATAAATTGAAAATTTGTTATGATGAGTCGATATTTGTTCAACTTTCACACAATAAGTACTGAACAGTTTTAACTGAACAGTTTTTCGTTGAGATCTTTTACTAAACACATAATACCTCAAATCCGGTATAAAGTGGAGAACGGAACGAAGTGTCTAAACACTAGGTTCCCAATTTCTCTTTGTCTTTCCTGTCATATGATACACCGTGAAGCTGTATCATTTTTTTTCTACATAATTTTTAAAAAAAAAAATTTTAGATAAAACTTTACAGTAGCATTGCTTATACCGAATAATATATAGGATTGGTTTATGTTTTTGATTATGGCATTCCAAGCGCGCCTGTTGAGCATATATCACTTTGCCAATTTTTTTTATTTCCTAGTGAAGTATTTTGTGTTGACTGGAGTAGTCAACGACGAAGAAATGAAAATCAATGAAATATGCATAACCATCTCCTCGAGTGGGGTTCAAGCACTCAACCAACGCGTATACAGTCATACACAAATGTTACACTACTATGGTCAAAAATTAGATCCATTCTCCTCATCCAATTATAATTCCTTAAGATAGAATAACACCAAACTAACTGATAGTTTATATATTTTTGCAGTGATTTCCTAATCCTAACTGTGTTAATAACCTTTGCAAATGTTACAAAACTCGTTCTACAAGTACGTATATCATAAATAATCTTATTATATAATTTTTATATTTACATAAATGTTGTAGCTAAACTAAAATGTATATTCGTTGTTTACGTTAATCTTTAAAACTCTCCTGTTATTATTACTACTAAATTATTGGATTAAGAAAGTTTTGGCTAAAGAATTTGGTATGAAGTTAGGTTAGGGATTGTAAACGATATTCCTACGGAAAAGGTAATTACAGGATAGCCATTTTACGGCTTAAAGTCCACGCAAACAATATATCATTTCTTCTCTTTGGCTAGTCTGATAGATTTTTATTAACTTAGTTAATAAAAAAAAAATAAGAAGAAGGAGCACAAGCGTGCGTAAACGCAACGGTTGTGGGGTCTATTCCCACTCGGGAAAATAAAATATTTAAAGTAATTCGCTACAAAACACGCAATTACACAGCAATTTGGCGGAAAGCAAAAAATGGAGTGTCTTAACACTAGATTCACAGGTTCCCTCTGCCTTCCCTACTTTGTATATACCGTTAAGCTAAACAAAGCCCAGCACATAAACTAATACAGTCCCAGATTATTCTACATGACATACATTTTCTTTATCTACATAACAATTATGTAAGAGCGTGAAGATATAATCTCAATCTTGACAACATATTTTATACAAACAACCAAAACATACAAGATCGATCGTCAAATACTTATTTAAACATAATCTTATATAAATTTGCACAAGTTATCCACACATCAAGTAAACAAATTCCTTTAAAGAATCATTGCTAACGAATTGAGCCATGTAATATACATAAATAGCAACATAGAATAAAACCCGGGGACCTAGTGTTAAGACATTCCGCTCCACTTCCGTTCACCACTTTCCGCCAAATTTAAGGCATTGCGTGTTGAGTGGCGTAACTCAACGCTGCGTTTTGCCTTATAACCGACAGGTTCTGGGTTCGATCCCCAGTCGAGGAAATGAAATATTTAATAATTTCAATTTAATTTTTAATGTTTTCATTCTTCGCTCTGGGAACAATGCAAAGAGCTGTGTTGGCGGTGGCGGCAAAAAGTGTGGAACAGAACGGAGTATCTTACATCCTAAAGGTTCCTAAATTCCCTCTGCCTACCCTACCATGTGCGAGATACAGAGTGAAGCTGAAAAAAAAAATCTGCAAATCCATTTTTATTTACCCTAAATATTGTTATGGTTATATAAGTAACGAGTTCAAATCCCACGTCACACATTGACTTCTAACACGGCGACAGTATCTCTGGGGCATTAGAAAACAGCGCTATCACATAGCAAGTAATAAATATCGAAGTGAACAGTCAGCTAAGCTAAGTAATAAAATACTTTGTTTGTATCACATTATTACTATCTCAAATACAAAGTTAATATATTTATGTGTTGAGATATATGAACACGATATCAGAAAATGACATGTTGCAGTTGCTAATTGGATTGAGATTGTCTTTTATAAGAAAGAAGGTTTAAATGGTAATGTGATGGTTCTAGGTTCGATTCCCGCTTGATAGAATGAGTTATTTTCATTTTCCTTGCTCTGGTAAAAATATTAAGTGTGGCGTTAAGTTATAGCATAACATATGCAAATTCTCGACGATTATATGGAGAAGGATAAAAAACGAGAACAAAGTGTCTTACCACTAACTTCTCTCTACATATTATATGAAATATTCAAACAAATCGAACAAGAAGATTAAAAAAATAATCGACCAATCAATTTCTCAATTATGTTGTAAAACGTGACGGGATTTTTATATCTTCGTTCATAAGAAATTATTTGCACAAAACAGTTATAATTTTGCCTTATATATAACGTATCATATATATAATGCTTTGTATATAATGTATCATATCAATTTGTAAATATATTTTTTTATCTTCACGCTGTATCCCGCACGAGGAAGGGTAGGCAGAGGGAACCCGGGAACCTAATGTTAATACACTCCGTCCTACTTCCGTTCCCCACTTACCACCGAATTTGAGGCATTGCGTGTTGAGTGGCGGAACTCAACGCCGCGCTTTGCCTTATTACCAGAGCGAAGAAATGAAACATTAAATATTTAAATTGAAACTATTAAATATTTCATTTCCTCGACTGGGGATCAAACCCAGAACCAGTCGGTTACAGTCACACGCTTGTGCCGCTGCGCCACAATAGACCTCAAATTTTTTTAAAGCCTTTGTAAATAACAAAACGGAAAAAAGGTAATCAGTATTAACAGCAGTATATTTACACGAATTCTCGCGACCAGAAGTCAAAATTCTTCTTAAGATTTACACAACATTAATTATTTGTGTACTTTGAGACAATTATAATAAAAAAAATAGTAAGGAAATACAGACATGCAATGCAATCGTAACCCTTCCTAGACAAATTAAAGTTATTAGGACAGATGAACTAAATCACACCAGACCCCCCTTCGTTCAATTGGATAAGCGTTTCCGAATGTATTCGGCGTAATGGAATAATACTATGATTTGTCATTGCAACTACAAATATATGTGGTGTAGAGTCACAAATGTTTTATGTAACTTAACGCTGTATCCTGCACATGGCGGGGTAAGCAGAGGGAACTTGGGAATGTAGTGTTAAGACACTGTGTATTATATACCTTTATGACACTTCTTTTCCCTACTTATCCCAAAAGAACGCATTGCCTGTTGAGTGATGGAAATGTTAGTAGTAACGATTCCGCCACTCAACAGGTCATGACACTTCTGTTTCACGCTTATCCCAAAAGGAGGCATTGCCTTTTGAGTGGTGGAATTGTTACTACTAAAAATTTCGTTACTCAAGAGGCAATGCCCCCCTTTGGGATAAGTGGGGAACAGAAGTGTCACAAGGGGAACACAGTGTCTTAACACTACATTCCCGAGTTCCCTCTGCTTACCTTGCCATGTGTCCAATAAAAATATTAAATATTTCATTGGGGAACGAATCCACAACCTATCTTCTTGTGTCCTTGTGCAACGACAACCATAAGTTATATAACCATAATAAGTTTGCATTTATATAAAAGACTATCATTTATTTATATGCCATATAAATAAATGATAGTCTTTTATATAAATGCAAACTTGTAACTTAAAATATAACAATGCTTAGTATTAAATATTTTTTTTGCTTCAAGCTACATATATCCAGTACATGGCATGGTAGACAGGGGATTGGGAAACCTAGTGTTAAAACACTCCATACCGTTCTCCACTTTCCGCCTATTTTGGAATTTGAGGCATAGTGTGAGATTGAGTGGCGAAAATTAACACCGCGTTTTACCACGTTAAAGAAATTATTCATTTGAAAGTATTAAATGTTTTACATCTTCATGTGGGGATCGAACCCATCACCTGTCGCTTACAGTCACAAGCTTGCTGCTGCGCCACGACAGGTGATGAAATAGAAAGATAGATAGAATAGGTATTAAAAATAAGCATCATTTATCAGTTAGGTACATTATCATCGACTCAACATGAAAATAAATCAATTATATTTGTGCAAACAAATACGAATATTTTTTCTCAAATGTTCTCTTCTCATTGTTTTCTTAGTAGATACAAAAGTCATCTCATATGAAATTAAAACGCTATGTATACTGCTATTTAAAAACAAAAGTTTATGTATATTTAACAATCTTCTCATCATCTCATCTCATCTCAAGGATCTTCATCATAGAATCTTCTCATCATCTCATTTCATCTCAATCTTTTCATCATCTCATCTCATCTCAAGGATATATATCACCATTTTATGATATACGCAAAAATCACCAGAATAAAGCCAATTTGAAATCATTTTTTTAGTGCTTGTCGTGGCACAGGGGTACAAGCATGTGATTGTAAGCGACAGGTTACAAGTTTGATCATCACTCTGATGATATGAAATGCAATATTCAATATTTTCAATTTAATTTTTTATTTTTTATTTTTCTACTCCACGGAAAGCACAACAGAACGGAGTGCCCTAACACTAGGTTCCCAAGTTACTTCTGTATACGCTGCCATGTACTGGATACAATTTTTAACTTAGTTAAATTAAGTAAAAAAAAAACAAATCATTTCATGAAAAATAATTATGATGTAAATCGTAATATTATGACGAGGACGAAAAACAAACTTTTCCAGAGCTACGCACGCCTAAATAATCCGCTCCCCGCCGTACATTATGTGCGGACCTCGTCCTTATCGCGTCCCCGCAGCCCCTTGTTAAGAAATTGGAAAAATAATGTCATCAACATATTATTATTTCATTTTGTCCCCAAAAAAAAGAAAATTATCATACATTCACTATTGTTTTGTCCTCGGGAAAATGAATGTTCTAAACATTACATTAGAATAAATTACATAGATACATACATTATATTATTTAATATATATTTTTATAAAACATATATATTATTTTTATCTATATAAAACTGTCAAATTTCGCATAATGGACATATGTATTTCATCAGTCACATCTTTTTTTTCCATTTTGTTCTCATTTAAACTGTGTCTATGCACTTTGTCTAAGGAACAACTTTGTCAAATGAATCGAAAATATTTAAAATACAATCGTCCCCCTGAAGGTGGATCAAAAACACGCGTCGACTATTCAACTACAGTCTACCAAGCTAAAATGTCACCAGACGTCATATTTTTCCGTTGTGTTTCTAAATAAAAACGAAAGAGCCCAACTGCAGCGAAAAAAAAGCAGCCAAAATATTTTGTTAGCCGCAGATTCCTGTTCTAAGCCGAAATAGTTACGTTAAAGATAACAGATTACCCTGTGACCGTGTACTCTAAAGAATTCCTTAGATAATCCTTATTATACACAATAATTGCTTTAAATAAGGTTATCGAACAAAATATACTTGAAATGTCTTTAAATTATAGAGCTAGTCACGAAACATAAATTTTCTTTGTCTATTGAGGATAATAAAAAAGTATTATTACTTTTTTTTCATAAAAAAAAATTGATTGTTGAGTAACGGAACTCAATATGGCGCTTTTCCTCGTTACCACAACAAGGAAATGAAAAAATTAAACATTTCCTCGCGTAGGAATCGAACTGGCCGCGTTTACATTGAGATGCTTCAGTCCGTCCCTGCGCTACGACAAGCTATTTTATTTATAAGATCGTTTATTATAATTTTTCTTCTATAATTTATTAGAAAAAGGAAAATCCTTAAGAAACCTGACGCTACCTACTGTTGATGATTTATGTTTCCATTTTTCCTTTTATTAGTAAGATACATGACTTAACATAAATAATATTAATGATAGCTAAGCTGTGTTTCGTATTTACCGTTTAATTAAGGATATAGAAGATCATCGTGGGGCAGTGTTACGATCATATCTTCTTTTGTTTCTTTCTTTCTTCACTTCACGCTGTATCCCGCACATAACAGGGTAGGCAGAGGTAACATGCGGGAACTTAGTGTTTAATTCCGTTCCCTA
Organism: Eueides tales michaeli; assembly: GCA_018249855.1. NCBI lineage: Eukaryota > Metazoa > Arthropoda > Insecta > Lepidoptera > Nymphalidae > Eueides > Eueides tales. The sequence goes on from DWMZ01004093.1 coordinate 6,251, forward strand.
CTTTCCGCCGAATTTGAGGCATTGCGTGTTGATTGTTGGAATTATAACAACGCCACGCATTGCCTTATAACCAGAGGAAAGAAATTGATTTAATATTTTTAATAAATATTTAATTTGAAATTATTAAATATTTCATTTCCACGAATGGGCATAGAACTTGCAAAAATGAATAATCTTTGTGAAATATGTTTATATTTCTTTCCAAACAATTCCAAGCACTTATCTTGCCAAAGTGCTTGTAGGGCTTAAGATGCTAATCATATTTCATAAAACACAGCTAAGAGAACCAAGAAGATGAAATAAAGGGTTACCTCGTGATTAAAGAAAAAAGGATGTATTGAATAATATGGATTAAGCTAGTGCGACCCAAAACAGAAACGGACTAACTCTCTCATAACGGACTATATTATTTATTTTAAAACAAAATAAAAAGTCTTTATTATTTTTTTTTAGCTTCACGCTGTATCCCGCACATGGCAGGGTAGGCAGAGGAAACTCGGGAACCTAATGTTAAGACTCCATTCCATTTCCGTTCCCCACTTTTCGCCGAATTTGAGGCATTGCGTGTTGAAGGGCGGAACTCAACGCCGCGCTTTGCCTTGTTACCAGAGCGAAGAAATGAAATAATAAATATTTTAATAGAAAATATCAAATATTTCATTTCCTCGACTGGGGATCGAACCAGAACCTGTCGATTAAAGCCACACGCTTGTGCCGCTACGCCACGACAGGCCTCTCTAAAACAAAGTAAATCTCTAATTCGAACGATGAGTTTCTGGGAATGAATTCAACCAAATATTTTTTTCAAGTTTATAATATAATTATTAAATTAAATATAGGTTCGTAGATATATAAAGAAAATGAAGGATCTATTTCATCTATAAGATTGCCAGATAAAAATATATTATTGACAGTATAAATAGCATTTGGAATATTTGAAATTTTATTTTACATCTGCAATTATGTATATAACTTATAACTTTAAAAGGTTATTAATTATTTGAGTCTTTATGAGTACAATGGGAGTTAAATTATCAAGCTATTACTTTCTTATTTTTTCAGAATTACAGTATAACCTGTAAAGGTAACACGATGTAACCTGCTTTCTGAGTCGGTGGTAACTTTCTGTGGGACACTGATACTACAGACATTTTCATGAAATTTAACGTATCAAAAGTGCTTGTAATGGCCTAATTGAATAAAGAATAATTTGATTTTGATTTTAAATTAACAGGTAAGGAAAAATAGTGTTTAGACACTCTGTTTCCCATACGCCTCTTAATAATGGAGAGAATGTTGTATGACGGAACTCAAGGCGCTTTATCTTCTATTAAATTAAAGAAATGAAAATAATGAATTCCATTAATATACATGTTAGTTTACTTAAATAACATTTACATCATTTTTAATCCCTATCCCGTTTTGAGGTGCGGTTTTTTTTTAACAAAAGCCTTTTTCTTCGTAGTGTTTCTTTTATTTATGGCCTGAAGGTTTCTAAGAATTTTCATTTTTTTTCACCTTGTTTCTCTATGGTGCAATGATATTTTTTTTTAATTCATATCACGTCTATCTTCACTTTTCAAGTAAATCTATATAGACAATCTTGGACCAAAGAAACTCATGAAACTTATAGCTAAGCTGATATTATAGTTTACTAAATAAAATAGTGAAACTTCTGCCACATTCTAAAATTTTAATTATCATTACATATAACATCAATGGTCATCTAAGGTTTGCCAACGATTTTATCAACAACTTTACGTTAATTCCTATATTATTACCGAAAATATATAAGAAACATAATTTCCTACCTGGTTCCCAAATACACCGATGCTACAGGCGGACGACACTTGATCAGCTCCAAACCATACGGCAGCCAAGCGTGGAGGTACGTTCAAAATGAAGACCTGTGACACAGCCACCACAGTCTGTCCAGTGAAGCCCAGCCAGAACATGTCCTGAGGCACGGAGAACACCTTGAGCCATGCGCCTGCGCATGTCCCAAATGATCCAATTATAGTTGTTATTCGAAGACCCTGGGAATAGAAAAAGAAATTTGTTAAAAATATAAAGATTCACGCTATATCCTGCAAATATTAGGATAGATAGAGGGCACCTTAAGGTGAAAGATCAGACATTTCGTTCCTGATCTTTTGAAGTCAGTCGCGGCGGGGTGGCATAAGCGTGTGGCTGTAACCGACAGGTTCTGGGTTCGATCCCCAGTCGAGGAAATGAAATATTTAATATTTTCAATTTAAATATTTAATGTTTCATTTCTTCGCTCTGGTAATAAGGCAAAGTGCGGCGTTGAGTTCCGCCACTCAACACACAATGCCTCAAATTCGGCGGAAAGTGCGGAACGGAAGTGGAACGGAGTGTCTTAACACTAGGTTTCCGGGTTCCCTCTGCCTACCCTGCCTTGTGCGGGATACAGCGTGAAGCTAAAAAAAAAGACTTTTAAAATATATAGCTAAGAACTATCGTAAAAAACAATGCTTTCGGTTAAAAGAAACCGCACCTAAGTCGGTTCATTCTTTCAGGAGCTACAGTGCCACATACAGACGCAGAAACACACAAGTTAAACTTATAACACTCCTATTTTTACGTCGGGAGATAAAATTATGTAATAGTTACATACGTGGGTACATATCGATTGGCACAGGTTAATTCCAAACGTTAAATCGCTACAAGTAAATGTAATTTATACGTATTATAAAATCGCAACGGATCAATGTTTATATTTGGAAGATATATAGAAAAATATAACCAAATAAATCATTTTCTCATATTTTGTGTGTATGTTTACGCTAATCTCAGAAACTGCTTAGCCGATTTAACTGCAGATTTCGCTATTAAATTTTGACATTCAAGCTCCTCTTCATATTTAGCGTTGTCCTTAAATTACAATCCATTTATAAAAAAACAACACAAAAAACAAATATCACCTAAATTGGTGGAAACTTTACTTTTTAAAATGATATTTTAAGAAACAAAAGTAATACAGATTACTATTATAAATTAATAACAATAACAGTGCAAGCGGGCGAAGCCGCGAGCTGGTCACTAGTATTAATATTTACTTGCATTTTATATATTATTTGTTGAAATATCAAATTGATCACTAAAGAAACTTTCCGTTCCCATTGACTGATACACTCGTTACGACATCAAAAGGTCAACCATTAATTTCACGACTGAAAACCCGGTCCTTTCTTATCGTAAAGTGGATCATTTCTCATTTCAGTCTCAATACCATCTTAGATTTGCTATCGAGTAAATAATTTGTATAAACGTGAGATAATGAACTCACTCAGGTTCACGCCGTATCCCGAACATGGCAGAATAGGCAGAGGGAACTTGGGAACCTAGTGTTGACACACTCCGATCCGTTCCCCACTTTTCGCAGAATTTTAAGCACTGCGTGTTGAGTGGCGGAACACAACGCCGCACTCTTACATTTCCTCGAATGGAGGATAATATTTAATATTTTCACCTCTCTCTACAAAAAAGACCGATTATCTCTGAACTATTAATATTGTACCCATAAACAAAGATTGATAACCTCAGCCAGATATATAAAACCACTAACAAAGTAAACTACGTTTTTAAGTGCTAGTTATCCTTATGTTTATCCTGTCACTTTTATCTGCGTCAACGCACATGTGATCAAACGGAAATAGGTACCTAAAGTGGCTCAGACCGCTAGAACGGCGTGTTACACTGAAAGTATTAACGTAATTATATATAGCCTATTTCACAGCGCGGCGTTGAGTTCCGCCACTCAACATGCAATGCATCCAGAATTCAAGGAAACACTAGGTCAAATAGACTATCTAATACAGAAAAAAATGGTAACTAATGTTTTTAACATATTTTAAGTGACATTTCACATTTATGAAAGAAAAATACTTTTTCAGAAAACGAATAAAAATTTGAACGTAGCGGGATTTGAACCGTCGCCTCTTTGAAAACCGTTCGAGCTCTCTAACCAACTGAGCTATACGATTCATGTCATATATATATATATATATATATATATATATATATATATATATATATATATATATATATATATATATATATATATATATATATATATATATATATATATATATATATATATATATATCAATTTTTAGATTAACGTGTTGGAAATAAACTATACGATTTTCTAATATTTGTATAGATTTAGATTAATGATATCTATTAATATTTCCATATTTATTTAACAATCTGTCAATCAAGTCTGAGGTAAGTGGTACTTTATTTTTCAATAACGCTCCTTTAAAGTTCAAATAAGAAAGGAATATAGAGGTTTTCACGTGAATATTTCTATCGCAACATTTTTTAGTGTACTTTTGATTTTTTTTTATTAGGCAATTCTTAATGTTATTTATAATGTATGAGAATTCTTGGATTTTCGGCCTTGGTACAGCATCTGATTGTAAATGCGACGACTGTGGGTTCAATTTATACCTGAATAAATTATTTTCAGGTGCGGCGTTAAGCTCCGCCACTCACTATGCAATGTTTTGTATAGTGTGTTACTATATTTACTAGTCTAGTCTTCCCCTCCATACAGGTCACAGCGTGGTAATAAAAAAAATTATAAATATTTTTACCCAAATCAAAATTAAAATATTAAACATTTAACTTTCACGAGTGGGTATTGAACCTGTCGCATTTAAAGTCGTAAGTGTGTCCTTGCGCCATGACAGGCCTCTACTATATAAATTTTTTTTGACAAATACTTCTGCTCAGCGCACTAAAATATTAATTAACATTTCCAATTTTCGGAAGGGCCTTGGTTTGACACGCTATTGACATTCCAATTTGTTTTTTCCGCGTCTCTTATACGAAGCACAGAGGTCGATTTAAATAATATAGACGGTCACAAATATTGTATAGTTTGTTATGATAGTAAATTATAATTAATTTGAGATGAAAAGAAAAGTTTTCCACACGCAGCCTAAATAGTAATTTCAAAATTCTCTCGAATAGCAAACGATCATATAAACGTAGAATTTGTGGCGGGAAAGTATTTTCTATATTAAAAATAATACAGGTATATTCAAAATTAATAAAGAAGAATATTTAAATAATAAATACTTAGTCATAAATTTTCTTCATATATCTTTTACTCATTCTTTTGTCACTTCTGCTGCTATTAAGATATTTCTTCCATACTTTTCGATGAATTTTAGATGTATAACGTCTTTTCTGAGCGGCGGAACTAAACGCTGCGTGTTACTTCATTGAAGAGCGAGACAATTAGAATGCTAAATAACTTATTTTATCGAGTGGGAATCGAATCTACGACCGGTCACGGTTACGAATGCTAGTGCCCATACACCACTATAGGATATAAGAAAACATATGTAAATAACAAATAATACTAAAAAATAATATTTAAATGATATATTGAATTTCAACCCGCGTAAGTGAACCAGCTTTTAAGGAAAACTAATGTAGACCTTCTCTTCTTGACACACATTCTTAAGTATGACATTGTAAATGTTCTTTGACTTGAGAAAACATCTCAGAGCGTATTTCGTCAGATGCAAGCGTCATGTTGCTTTAACAAAATTCAAAAGAAGTTAAAATTGGAGAGAATTTTTGTCATTTTTGACGTTACAATCGTTGTCGGTTTGATTTCCGCTTAAAGGAACGCTCAGATATAAAAATTTTGTTATGTATGGTTAACCTGATTCATATTTTTCCAGTGTCATTTTCTATTCTGTTTTAGTGTGAACATTAAACAAGTGTCGGAACTCTAAAACCTAACCTAAAT
>DWMZ01004094.1:0-12041 GCA_018249855.1 Eueides tales michaeli
ACAGGCCTCAATTCCTTTGAAAATACTAAAAGAGTACATCTATGTAAGGTATTTTTAATCTATGAATATTTTAAGACTCATAATATAAATATTAAGGAGTAATAAATTAGAATTAATAAAAAATCACGCATAAATTGGATTAAAAAATATGTATAATTTCATTATATTCCTAAGTAATATTAAAAACTGGTTAAGTGTGAGCCAGAAGGTTCCGTACCACTTTCAGAATTGTAGGTCAATGGGAAGGTTAGTTTATAATAGTTGACAAAGTTAAGATTGCGGGTGCATGCAATCATTTTGTATGAAATGAACAGCAATTAGAAGTTTGTAATCATTTTTCCGTAACACAAATATTAATTTCCATATATATTTTTTTCTTTTTTTTTCTTCCTATATTGATTACGTGCGAACAAAACGGAAAATTTAAATTTGCGGGCGTGTGCACTCTTTTTGTAGGTGATCAACTACAAATATAAGTTTGTAATGTTTTTTTTTTATATAAAATACCTATAATTTGATATTTTTCTGATATTTTATTTAATTGTATTGTAAGTTATTATTTCGTGCCAAATTTGGTAAATGTACGTACATCTCTCTCTCAATTTCACACACTGAAAACGATGCATAAATGCTAGTATGTTTTGATTGAGTTGACTTAGAAGTTTAATTTTTTTCTACATTCCTTTAATATATACAATGTCCAGATAAATGGTTATAAAAATTGTACCTATGGACAAGTAACAGTCCTATCCTATAAGGGTACCGTTTTATTCTTTTTGAGGTACGGAACCCGGAAACAAAGAGTGGTTTTTGACTTGGCTGTTATCAACAGGCCCCAAAACTAAAAAAAATGTCAAGCTATAATTAGAGCTTGAATCATATCCTGAATTGATATAGAACTTGACACCCATATATCGGTGAAGTTGATAGCGGTGTATTAATCAACACTCAACTTGGCTATCGTTTCACATTAATATTTTTGATGGGATCATTAATTCTGTACGTCCCAAAACCTAAATTAATATTATAGTAATTTGTCGTAATTTTTTTCTAGAATTTCTAAATATTTTTTGGTATGTACATAAAATCACTCAGCTTCACGCTGTATCCCGCACATAGCAGGCTAAGCAGAGGGAACTTGGGAACCTAGTGTTAAGACAGTCCGTTCCACTTCCGTTCCCCATTTTCCGCAGGATTTGAAGCATTGCATGTTGATTAGCGGAACTCAACGCCGCGTTTTGCCTTGTTACCAGATCGAATAAATGAAAACAATAAATATTTAAATTGAAAATATTAAATGAGTGTGGATCGAACCCACAACCTGTCGTTTACAGACACACGCTTAGCCGCTCCGCCACGATAGGCCTATAAGATCAAATTGTTTCTAGATTTTCTAAATATACTTTTCTTGGTATGCACGTGAAATATTATTAACTATACCATTTGCTATATTAATAGTATCAGTTTTTTGTTTGTGTGAGGTATTTTAAATGAATGTTAACCTGTTTTAATAAACTACATAGAAAAACTTATTTTGAATACTATATGTGTACCTTAGTATGTTTTGGGCAAGGTGAGAGGTGGAACTCAACGCCGCGTTTTGCCTTGTTAACAGATCGAAGAAATGAAAACATTAAATATTTAAATTGAAAATATTAAATGAGTGTAGATCGAACCCACAACCTGCCGTTTACAGTCATATTTTTTTTCTACTAGATTTAAAAACGTATAAAAATAACGCGCATAAACATAAATAACAACATAAATAAGTTGTAACAAGCGTATTAAAATTTCGACGGAGCTTGTTGAGAACGAATGGCTTACTTCCTATAGGAACCCTAAGAATTATGTTTTTTTATAGAAAAGACACGGTAAACGAGCGTACAGGTCACCTGATGCAACGTCAGAGGAGTTACAGGTGCGTTGCCGGCCTTTAAGGTGGATGGGCACCGGAGCCTGACATTACCCAATGCGAAACGCAGTAGCCAAAGCTCATTACTTAACGGCGGTTTTAAATGCCAAGGGTGGTAAAAATGCGGTCGGGTCTGCCCATGCGTGTTGCCATTGCTGACAACGTGACTCTCCCACTCATACTTTAGTGGCCTCTTACGACACCATCAGTACCAGGGTGATCCTATTCTATGCTGTGGTTAAGAGCATATAAAATTAAAAAGTGTGTGGCAGAACTCAACGCCGTGCTTTGGTATAAAAAACTTACCTATAAAAACTGTAACCTTGATCCCCAACTATCTCCTTTTGGAACTGAAATGGATATGTCCTACATGCTTGCTTCCTGAAAACTGGTAGTTCCATGTCCTTGTTAATGTTTGGGGGTAGCATCAGACCCTCGTAGGTACCTTTAACTCGATTGCAGAGGACACTATAAGAAAATACATTAAATTAGAGACGAAAGGAGAAGAAGAAGTATAGATGAAGCCTGTTGTGGCCATAAATATATATATATATATATATATATATATATATATATATATATATATATATATATATATATATATATATATATATATATATATATATATATATATATATATATATATATATATATAAATAATATTAGCATCTGTTAAACCAATAAACAATATTATTTAAATATTTTAGCAACAAAAAATTAAAGTTACAACGATCAGAATCTAAATTATATGATCGTAAATATGTATATTTAGGTATTTAAGTAAATTTGCTTAAAATTATGACAGTAAAACAGGTCTTTTTTATCAAATTCGAGCAAAACAAATAAATGACAAGATAACAAGTGTTATTTTGATCACAGTACAAGTGTGGTGCACAGCAGCACAAGTGTGCAACTGTAACGCGACAGGTTGTGGATTCGATTCCCAGTCGAGAAAATGAAATATTTAGTATTTACTCGCTCTGGTCAGCGTTAAGTTCCGCCACTTAACGGCGATAATAAAAGTGGGGAACCTAATTGTATTTTAAGGAACAGAGTACCTTAACTCGTCAGGTTCCCTCAACCTATCCTGTGATATCCTGTTATATTAGTGGAGAAAGATATATAATATATAAATATATAATTACCTAGTATTCCAGGTCTCGAAGCCCTGCTCTTTCAGACCAGGCAGTTTGTTCCACGCGTTGATAGAAAAACGTCTCGATACGTTCTTGAGTTCTACTTCAATTTCATCGTCTCTTTGTGCGTAGAACTATGGGAAATAAAAATAATATACATACTATCGATTTTTTTTTCTTTTGTTTTGTCAGCTTCACACAGTGTCCCACATGGCAGGGTAGGCAGAGGGTACCCTGCCAAGTGTGGGATACAGCGTGAGAACTTGGTAACCTAGTGTTATGACACTTCCCGTTCCGTTCCCCACTTTCCACCGAATTTGAGGCATTGCGTGTTGAGTGGTGGAACTTAACGCCGCACTTTGCCTTGTTACTAGAGGGAAGAAATGAAAACATTAAGTATTTAATTTGAAAATATTACATATTTTATTCCTCGAGTGGTGACCGAACGTACATTTCAAAATTTTTAAAATTGGCATTAGCCTAATATATAAATCGTGATGTGTACTTACTCTATCCATAATTCCGATTTTACCAAAATCGATCCATCCAGGCAGCAGTTTACTGGCGATGGTCACCAGCGGATCGTCGTAGCCCCACAGCAATTCTTCAGCCGTCATATTCATGAATAATTTAGAGCCGAGTGCAGATATGGAGTAAAACGCTCCCACATTACCAAAATAGCCTACGTTGTCTGCTAGAAGAGTACTGATAGCCTGGTGAAGAAAGAAGAATAAGTTAGTTTTTTAATAACGTAGCAGGGTATGTAAAAGGAACTTGGGAATCTAATAATTAGACACTCTGTTCCATTAAGACACTCCCATTTTCCACTTTTCGCCGAATTATAGCCTTTGCGTGTTGAGGGGCGGAACTCAACGCCGCGTTAAGCCTTAAGCACTGGGGCACGATTGTGAAAAAGAAAAAAAAAGAGAATCTTACAGCTGTAGTGGCACAGATGTAACATTGTGTCATTTTTTTTAAAATACAACGTGACATTGGCAAAGTGGTTAGTGCTCAACTAGCACGCTCGAAATTCCATAAATTAAAAACAGTGTATAATAGTACAGAACAGAACAATAAATCGTTGATTACGTAGTAGCTTTGAATACACAAACCAGGAAGAGCCCTTTTTAATCTAAATTATAACATAGAACATTTTCGTACGTTCTCTGGGATCCTATTATAAAAGCGTACATATTGTCCAATAAAGGTATTACAAGTTAGATACAATCAAGTTACAGGCGCAGTCATTTTTTTTCCATTAGGTTCACAATGCTTCCCACACGTGGCAGGGAAGTAAGTGTCAAGACACTTTGTTTGTCAAATTTGAGCTATTACCACGCTTATCCCTCTGGGCCACGATACGCTTCAAGACCGATTTAATACAAGCATCGCTTTTAATTATACTCACGATAGCATCGCCATGTATCACATTCTCATTGTGTTTAGTAATTCTTAAGATATGTCCACTGATTTACTGTGTACATATTGCGAAAAAACATTTTTGTCTCGCTCTGGTTAAAGGAAATGTGCGAGACGTTACCCAACACGCGTGCGTGCCCGTACCACGTGTGTGGTGGTGGTTCAGATATATTGCATTAATAGATTAAAGAAAGGTAGAAATTAGGCATATATGCGGTTCATTTCAATTTATAAGAGGCCTGACATAGACACAAGTCGATCTAACAAAGTACTAGCTCATATGAGCTCGCTGTTTTAGGGTCAGATTGTTTCTTGCACATAGCAGGGTAGGTAGAAGTGCCCAGAGAACCTAGTGTTGGGACACTCTGTTCCCATTAACACACTTCCGTTCCCTATTTTCCGCTGAATAGAAGTGAGGAGGTGACTGAACTTAACATCGCACGAAGCCTCATGACGAGAGCGGTGAAATGTAAATTACATATTTCATTTCTTCGTGGATGAATCTAACGAACTACCTGCCACGACCAGTTTCTAATCAAAATTACAATCAAAATCAGAATATTCTTCATTCATTCAGGCCATTATTAGGACTTTTGAATTATAAAAATATAACTTACAGTAAATCTATAAAATAATTAGCTTCCTGAGTGAGTACCAACAGCATTAATTATACATAATCTTTGACACTCAATAACACTTCAGTAGCAAAATTACAGGCTTAGATAAACCTTTATTATAAATTAAATGCTTATTACAGATTAGCTACGATACGTGACTTAACTACGGTATTGTGCTATAATTATGAAATGTCAGTTTTAATAGCATATCTGTTTGTTAACTTGACGGTTTTATATAATCATTTTAGCTTCACCCTGCAAGAGAAAATTCCATGCAAGAGAGGGAGGAGGAAACCTCGGTTGACCATCAGAAACACAGTATGTACGCTATAGGAGGAGTCACGTAAAATGCATGAGGATCCTGAGTATGGCGAGACTGTAGCGTTTGGTGCAATGTTCTCTCTGATTACTTCGCTAGGGATATAACTTGAAGCTAATTTTGAGTCTGTATCTCTCACATGGCAGGGATTGCAGAGGGAACATGAAAATCTATTGCTAAGACATCCCGTTCTCATTAAGACCCATTTTCGTTGAATTCTTGAGGCGTTTTGCCTTGTTACAGGAGCGAAAAAAACGAAGTTATCAAATTTTTGTTCTCGCTAACAGCTGCGGATTATTGATTTATCAAAAAATATTTGATTCTTTCGGAAACTATGCTGCAGCTATAAAATTTTCTTTAATATACGTATGTGCGCCTGCGTCACGACAGGTTAAGTTGTTTAGGAAATATTTTAAACTCTACTCTCTCTTTCTCTCTCTCTCAGCTTTATGCAGTATCCCGTACATGGCAAGGCAGGCAGAGGGAACTTGGGTGGCGAAATTCAACGCCGCGCTTTTGCCTTATTACCAAAGCGAAGAAATGAAACATTAAATATTTAAATTGAAAATATTAAAAATTTTATTTCCTCGAGTGGGGATCGAACCCACAACCTGTCGGTTACAGTTATACGCTTGTGCCGCTGCGCCACGATAACACTAAAAATGAATATATTATTACGCAGTGTAGAACGCTGTAGTTTGGCTTTTCATCTATCTCTGAATAAAGAAAACCACATAAAGACATTCCAAAACTCATATAGGATCAACAAAAATCTCATTTTACTCCCGACGGCTAATGCTTTTCGTTTCTGGCGTAAAAAGAGCGTGTTATAAGTTTGACCTGTCTGTCTGTTTGTAGAATAAATAAACCTGTTGATTTGAGTGTGGTATTTTTTTATCGAAAAATTCTTATTTTTTATGAAAATTGGATAAGCAATTTAAGAGCCGTGTGATCCCGGCTTAGAATAGGACCACCCTGGTACTGATGGTGTCGTAAGAGGCGACTGAAGTACGAGTGGAAGAGTCACGTTGTCAACAATGACAACACGCATGGGCAGACTCGACCGGATTGTTACCACCCCCGGCATTTAAAACCGGCGTTAAGTAGTGACTATGGTCACTGCGTTCCGCATTGGGTAATGCCGAGCCCCGTTGCCCATACACCTTATAGACCGGCAACGCTCCTGTAGCTCCTCTGGTGCTACACGGGGCCGTGGGCGGCGGTGATCACTTACCATCAGGTGACCCGTACGCTCGTTTGCCGTGTCTTATCCATAAAAAAAAAACAAAAGAGCTACAATAAGTTTCTCAAGATGAGGTAGTGATTTTGTGGTTCGGGGGTATTTGAAAGTATTTATTTTTCTTATACATTCATTATAACAAACAAGATATGTAGTGTTGTAACAGAGTGTAACTAGTTTCGACAATTTTAGATCAATACTTCTTTCCTAACATTCATATGTTAATAATTAATGGGAATTTTAGGTTGATTGATTGATCGATTGATATTTATGCATATATCATATCGTTGATTTGTGAAATAGATGTAGGGTACCTATATAATAATAGGGTACACGTTTTTTTTTTTATTTTTCTCTTGTAAATCATATATATTTTCATAAATGACTCATATCAACCTATCAACCACTTCCTTCCCACACTTCCGCTCCCCACTTTCTATAAAATTTTTGAGGCGTTGCTTGTTCAGTGGCGGAACTCACTGCCTACGCCTACGCAATGAAATTAAAAATATTCAATATTCATTCGTCTGAGCGGGAATCGAACCTGCGATCGTCACGTTTACAGTCGCACGTTCGTGCCCCTGTGCCACGTCGATCTGCTTTATTGAAATATTGATTGTACCCTATTCGATTCCCGCTCGTGGAAATTAATGATTTTCAATTCAGTTATGCAAATCAAAGTGTCTTAACACTTGGTTATTTCTGCCTAGCTGGTTAAAGCATTTTTTTTAATCTTTTTTCAATCTTAAATAGAAATATTTTTGCCCATCTACGCATATCTGAAGATTATTTTATTTTATATAACTATGTTATGTTTCATTACCCCCTCTCTCTGTATATTTTTTAGTATTGGTCTTATAAAAGTCGTTTGGTGCTGTTTTGGAGATTAGCATGAACAAACAGAAATACAGACAGTCGAAAATGTTTTGCAAATTTCCGCAATAGAACTATAATTTGCCAACAGAAAACGCTATTTAATAAATATTGTTAATATATTTAAATTGTTGTGTACATTTTAATATGCTTTCCAAAAAGTATTGTTCTTTCCTAAACGTGGAATATCGCTTAAAATATGTGATAAATATTTAAAGTTATTTATTTTAAATTGATTATTCTTAAGTGTGGAACAACACTTTAAAAGTAGTAAAAAATATTATTTAATATATTATATAGAATATATATATATATATATATATATATATATATATATATATATATATATATATATATATATATATATATATATATATATATATATATATATATATATATATATATATATATATATATATATATATAAAGATAAGACGCCACAATTTACATGGATCCATACATAAAGGAGGAAAATAACAGATCAAATAAAATAATCCAATTAAAAACTAACGTCATGTTAAAATATAACAATATTATTCTTTAGCGAATTTACATATTGATCTTTAGAAAAAAAAGGGGTCCATTTGTTAATATACTTTGAGAGGAAAAAGTATTTAAATGACTGTGCGATTATAAGCGTATCAGATTGTGTTTTCGAATGCCGCTCGAGGAAATTAAATTGTCTCTCTATTCTATAAAATACTTTTTTGTTCTGTACGATTTTTTGTATAATAGTTGTTGACGTAGAAAATTGATATTGATTGATCGAGTGCAAGCTGGAAGAAAAGGTGATCGAGAATATCGTGTATTGTGAGGCACTCGCGGGGGCGAAGCGAGCAGGGGGCGGAGCACCCTAGTTATTTATATTTTCATTTCCCTAGCTCCGGTACTGAGACAAAACGCGGCGTTAAGTTCTGCCACTTAATACACATCACCTTAATTCAGCGGAAAGTGAGATTGGGCAGTGCCATAATGAAAAGGAAGTTACTTACCACGGAGCAGGGTATGCGCCTATCCTACACTGTATGGGATACAGCGTAAAGCAAAAAAAAAAAACAAAAAAATCCTCAAACTGAGAGTTATACTTAAAAATCTTTTAAAAATAAACTATCTAGATGTTTTTGTACTTTATAAGTCAAGTCCTTTCATTAAATTGCCATATTAGTTAAGTAGTACAAACATTTGTAATCCGCCATCTTGTTGTGGCGGCCATTTTGTATTAACAATAATATTGATTATATGTTAATTAATTATCATCAGAATTGAAGCTGTAATCCACGTTTCAATTCAATCGTCCACTGGGTTGTAGGTCAGATTGAATTTGCAAGATTTCACACAAACACGGTACGCCTAATAAAAGCTTGTAATCATTATACGTTATTTCAATTTTATGACGCATATAAAACGGGTCGAATATTTTGTGGATATTACTTTTCTGGTTATTGACTTGGGCTTCGAGTACTATGGTGGTCGGGAGTTTTTTTCTAGTTTGAGGTACGGTTTCATGTGAAAATCGTAATGTAGGGGTGTTAAGGTTGATTTGTTTGTATCTGTCTCTTTCTATAGAACTCTTTTTATTGAAAATTTTGTTCATCGCGGTGGTTCTTAGCTATGTTTTGTTTAAAATCTGATTAGCAGTTAAATATAATATATAAAAATATTAGTAGGTAGTTATAGGCGGAAGGTTGAAAAAAAAATAAAACTTTATTAATTCCTCTTAACTAATGTTGCCTGTCGTGGCACAAGCGTGTGACTGTAACCGACAGGTCGTGAGTTCGATCCCCAGTCGAGGAAATGAAATATTTAATATTTTCAATTTAAATATTTAATGTTTCATTTCTTCGCTCTGGTAATAAGGCAAAAGCGCGGCGTTGAGTTCCGCCACGTAACATGCAATGCCTCAAAGTCGGTGGAAAGTGGGCAACGGAAGTGGAACGGAGTGTCTTAACACTAGGTTCCCGGATTCCCTCTATCTACCCTGCCTCGTGGGGGATATAGTGACGCTAAAAAAAACCAAAAACTAATGTTATATGACAGTTTTAATATTTTACATTAAATCTATTATGAAAAATATTTTCCTTTGCACTGGTTCCATGCCGTAGACATAGGGAACTTAGGAACCTACTCCTAAGACACTCCATTCCGTTTTCGCCAAATTTGATGCATTGCGTGTTGAATGGCGGGATTCAACGCCGCGCTTTGCCTTTTTACCAAAAATTGAAGGTATGAAACAATTCATGTCCTCAAATGGACACGGACGTCGAACCCACAACCCGTAGCGTTAACAGTCACACGCTTGTGCCCCTGCCCCACGAAAGGCCTCAAAGTAAACTTTTATTAATTTTTCTTTTTAATCCAATAAATACTTTTACACGTAATTAAATTTTACGTTTTAGTAATATCGTGACAAAAATAAGTCACAAAACCGGCAGAAACCGAAGAACGGAATGATTTACCACAAAAGTTTTTTTCTCCATATTTAGTGATGAAAACCTAGGCTTTATCTAATGAACTTAGTGCTTCGCTCCGTCCACACTCCGTCCTCCGCTCTCCGTCCATTTTACGAGTCGAGATAGCGGAATTCAACGCTGTCTTTTGCCTTTATCATTACTATCAGCCAGACGTTGCAACGTTGCGTTACGAAATGCTAGCCATTTTCTTCGCTAATTCAATACAAGTTTCTACATCATTAGATACGTATCTTAAGAAAATCTTAAGAAATTTGACTTCTACTTTGGCCCTTGTGACCTCAATAATATTTAGCACCAGTCTGAATGGTCTCAATAACATTTAACACCAGCTCTAAATGACAGTGCTATGTCGACCATAATCTACTTGTAGTGAAAGATTACTTGAACACCGTGAATAAGTTTTCACTTTTGTAGTTTTTTTTTGGTGTCACACTGTATCCCGCACAAAGTAGCTTAGGCAGAGGGAACATAATGTTAAGACATTCTGATACCCTATTAGACACTTTCGTTTCCCACATTTCGTCAAGATCTGGAGGCATTGCGTGTTGTATGACGGATCTCAACGCCGCGCTTGTCCTTGGTGCCAATAGTGGGAATCTAACCCTAACCGTCTGCGATAACAGTCAGGTCTGTTCCCTTATGCCATACAGACCCAAACGTTTCTTCATTAAATAAACTATTATTTTTTGCCTCATCATACTTTAGTCTTAGCTATCACCCAAAGCTAAGACATTCTGTTCCCCATTTTTAGCTCAGTTTTCAAGACATTGCGTTGGGTGATGAAACTCAACCCCTCTCTTCCCAGAGTATTCTTACCAGAGAGTAGTTATTACCAGAAATTTATGGTATTGTACCCACAACTGCCTCCCTTATACACTGCAACGACAGGTGCTTATCTTTAAAAATGTCACACAATCTTAAAATACATATATGTTATTACCAGAAATAACAATCTTTTACTCTTTACTTTTAGATTTTTTTTCGCTATACGATAATTGGCAGGTGACGTGACATCCCAAGCAAATATTTACATAAAAAAACCATTTAACAAGAAACGCTAATATAGAAACAATGAAATATTCTACAGGTTAAAAGTCCTTTAAATAATGTGCAAATATGCTTAATATGAGTAAAAAGTTCAAAATTTAGCTTTTTCAAAAAATCTTTATGTATAAGGTCGTTGAAATGCATTGTCATAAATTTGTAGGAGAAAATAATAATTATTTTAATATTTTCATTTAAATTTCTAGTAACGTCTCAAAATGTCTCAAGAATTCGTCGGAAAGTAGCTAGCTGTTGGGAGTGTCTCAATGGGAACGGAGTGCCTTAACACTTTGGTTCCCAAATTCCCTCTACCTACTCAGCTATGTTGCAGCGTGAATCTAAAAATGGGTATGCATATATATTTATTTATTTTATTTACCAAACTCACACATCATATGTGATGACAAAAGTATTGCATATAAGCTCTCCTATGAAATTTTAAAATTTTAAGAAAATCTATATCTAAGAAAGAAAATACGGCGTTGAGTTCCACTCAATACACAATGCCCTAAATTCGGCGGCAAATGGGGAACGAAACGGAGTGTCTCAACACTAGGTTCCCAAGTTCCCTCTTAGCTAAGTGAGTGAGAAATAAAATTCTATAGACTACCTTCACCATACTGGGCAATACTTACTATTAAGGCGATATTTGGTACATTCACCACCACATCCTTATAATGCGCCACAGATTCCTCAGGTAAGAAATTTAATTTAATTTTAGGTTTCATCGTCATGACACCCCGTTCCTTGTCCACCGCCATGTTTTCATTTGTTCTCAATTCTCTGTGAAAATATATAAATATTAGTCATGTGTAATATAGTGTTGAGACACTCCGTTCCGTTCCCCCACTTTCCGCCGAATTTGAGGCATTGCGTGTTGAGTGGTGGAACTCAACGCCGCGCTTTGCCTTGTTACCAGAGGGAAAGAAATGAAAAACGTTAAATATTTAAATTAAAGATATTAAATAGATCATTTCCTCGAGCGGGTCCAAGAATATACTTATTTTAAT
>DWMZ01004095.1:0-12040 GCA_018249855.1 Eueides tales michaeli
TGTCTACAGAGTATTCTGTCTAAATATAATATTGTATGTCAAATAAAAACCGTAATGGACATAATTATATAATCTTCTGAATTTCTTGTTGTTTATTTCGTACCTGATCTCTTCCATTTTGAAATTAAACTTTACTATATGTTTTTGATATTGAAGACGCTTGCGACGCGTGTGACTGTATACGCGATTGATTGTGGGTTCGATCCCCACTCGAGGAAATGCAATATTTCATAGTTTCAAAATAGGATATTTTATTATTTGTTCACTCTGGTAACAAATCAAAGCGCCATTGAGGTTAGCCACTCAACACGAAATGCCTCGACGTGGGGAACATGGCGTCTCAATACTAGGTTCCGAAGTTACCTCTGCCTACCCCGCAAAAATAAGTAGAAGTAGAGTTATAATTTTTGTAGATAAATGGACATATTTGCTCAATATTGTAGATTATAATATAAACCTACTGCTTTAAATAATAAAATAAGATAAAATAGGAAAATAAGACATTAATAAGAATTTTTTAAATTTATTTTCTTACAATACATTTGCTTTACAAATGTATAGTAAGCAACAATAAATATTGATACGACAACTAGATGGCGTTTACAAATGTGTACAATAATATACTGGTAAATAAATAAGCTACTGTCCACTGTACAGAACAGCCCAGATTTCTGAAATCGAATGGAGTCAAAGGCTTTCTCGTAGTCCGCAAACGCCATACACAGTGGCTGATTGTACTCTTAGGTCTTCTGTAGTCTACGGTGCTGTAGCCTTCAGAAAACCCTGCTTGCCCTGGTAGCTGGAACTCGTTAAGTTTATTGGCAAGGCGATTCGTGATGACCCTCGAGAACAGCTTATAGACGTGGCTCAGAAGTGAGATTGGGCTGCAGTTTTTCAATACAGTCCTATCACCCATTTTGAAAAACAATACTATCTCACTCCTTCACAACGCCTCCGGTGCAATACCCTGGTGGATGGTAGGATTAAAAAGCCTCGCTAAAGTTCAAGCAAGGGTTTGCCTCTAGCCTTTATAAGCTCCGTAGTAATGCCATCATCACCAGGGGCTCTACCATTTTTAAGCTGTCTGAGAGCCACACTAACCTCGCTGACGTCGACATCTGGGATGTCCTCGGTGAAAAGGCGCGTGGTGCCCGTGGATCAGCCTTACTATGGGCCGCAAACTTCTCCGCCCTCGAAGATTATACGTCCCCATAGAATCTCACCACTTCCGCTAGAATCTCAGAGCGAGACGCAGTGGTTCCAGCGTCTGCTATCTTTAGCTTCGTCAGATGAATTCTCCCCAGCGATCTTGAAAACACCTTGGACTCCCTGTTCTGCTCAATAGCGGTTTTAATAGCTTCCGCATTTGAGCAGCGAAGATCTTTAAGGTCTTACCGCGTAATGTTTCTTATCTTAGAGAGGGTCTTGGATTCCACTAACGAAGCTTGGTCAGGTGGCATTTCACATCACAGCTGCATGAGATTCAAGGTTTCAGCAGAGAGCTTGGACTTCCTGTACTTCCGAGCAAGAAAGAAAATGTTTGCTTCCCAATTGACATAGAGCCTTGACCACAAAGTCAGTTTCCACATCAATACTGTTGGGCTGTAACGGGGAGCGAGCACGCCTAGCGGCGATACACGTCCGCGGTGGGCACGTCACTGGAATAAATACATCTTATAACTATAGAAATAAAGCTGCAATTAAAGCAATTTTTTATATATATATATATATATATATATATATATATATATATATATATATATATATATATCAAATAAAAATTTTCAAAAAATAACAGCAGTACAAAAAGTTATAGTATTGTAATTTTAATTTTTTTTATATATCTATTTGTACATCTTCAGATATACTGGAGCAATTTAAATGATATTTTTTTTGTTTTGTAGCTACTAGGTCGGGGCACGATCTAGGATATATTAGATATTGAACTTCCACACCTGACGCATAATCGTAGAAGTCCAACTAAATTATCGCAAATAAGTCAATGTGGTGTTTTGTATGGTACGTAATGCCAATTATACTTGATATTGGTACAAAATATCTAATATCTAAAGACCCCTAGAAATATTTTTTGTACTGCATAAGAATAAAAAAACAGGACAAACGCCTCATGTAGTTTAATGGCAACAACTTTTAAATCTCATATATGCAAATAAGTAAGTCATATAAATACTAATGCATGTCTAATTTTACATCTACCCTACCGTTACATTATATCTTTTTCTTTCATTCACTTTCGAGAATTACACGTGTCCACGTCTAAATTTGCTGTTAAATTTAAGTGCTTTAAGAAGTCAACCTGATACACTACAAAGTCTAGAATTGCCCAAAAAGGTTCTTAATATTTAATTATAGTAATATTATTAACATTAACGTATTACTATTTCCTATTCAGGTTACTAAGCAGCAAGCGTCATTGAGTAGCAAGGTTAGTATTTGCGTATCACATTAATATGTATATTTGGTGAACTATTTAATGTCACTTATATTTAAATGATGTTATTTTAGTAATATTTAATGGCTTAAGCAAATACGGATTAAATTATTCTCATAAATTTGCAAAAATTGCTTTGTCATATCATTGTCATCTATTTTTCTTATATTTGAACATTAATTTAGTCAAACAAATATTTATTTATTGTGTATTAAGTAATTTAATACGTTCATTGTTGTTGTATTAATAAAACAGTAATTATGTTAGTAATATTTAATTAAAAGTTTCCCAACTTCACACTATATTCCACACGTGGCGGAGAAGACAGAGGGAACTTTAGAACCTAGTGTAAAGACACTACGTTCCGTTTACCGCTTTCGGCCGAATTCGAGGTGTTGCGTGTTGAGTGGCAGAACTTAACGCCGCGCTTTGCCTTGTTACCAGAGCAAAATATTAAATATTTCATTGGAAAATACTAAATATTTCACTTTTCGATTGGGGGATCGAACCCACAACCTGTTGTGTCATTCATCATCAATGAACTTTTATTAATTAAAAGCTCATATTTAAATTGTAATATTTTGCTGTAGAATTTTTGAAGAGATGCATTACAATTGTTTATTTTATCTACTCACATTCTTTTTGCATGTAATTAAACCTTAAGTGTAAAATATATACACAATATTTGTCTTATAAATTTATTAAACCATATTAATTATTTCTTTATACTAATATAAAATTAACAGATATAATTTTAGCCTTGAAATTATCATATTTAAACAAGCAAACATACATACTAAATACATACAAGTTTAAGCAGGATTTGGACCCACGTCTTTTGAAATTTTTACAAATTTCCGCTACTCAAAGACAATTGTTTAGAATTAGAGATGCTAACAACATAAATAAGTTCTAACAAGCGTATAAGAATTACGACGGAGCTTGGTGTGGAATAATACTTTAAAAATAGTAAACACCTTATATACTTGTAAATAAAAAAAAACAGTTACATGTTGTACATTTTCAGGCGAGTTCTCTCCCAAAATTCCAAAAAATTATGAGAAAGAGGGAAAAAGAGCTGAGAAAATAAATTATCTGATCTATTAGTTCAAAAGCAGGTAAATTAATTATTTTTTTAACAAGTAAGATTGAGTATTTATATGATCATTATGATGAAGTACAATTAAGTGTTTAATTGACGCCCAGTCCAGTGAAAAATATGACTGAATATTTTTCTCAGCTTCACGCTGTATCCCACACATGCCAGGGTGGGAACTTTGGAACCTAGTGTTCAGACATTCCGTTCCACTTCCGTTCCTTACTTTCCAATGATTTTGAGACATTGCGTGTTTAGTGGCAGAACTCAACGCCGCACTTTTGCCTTATTACCAGAGCGAAAAAATAGAACATTAAATGTTTTAATTGAAAATATTAAATACTTATTTCATTTCCTCGAGTGGGAATAGAATCCACAACTGTCGGTTGCAGTCTTTATATCTATCTATTATATAATAAAACAGTAAGTTGTCTGTATATTGATTACATTTGCATAAATTGAATGTATTTTCTTTTATACATGAAACATGCTCATTTTCAAATTGAATATATAATATTTCATTTTGTACACACCTATACATTACACATTGAGTAAAAAAATTGAAGAGCAACTGTTGAGCAACCACTCAGTCATGCTTAATTATACGAAATAATGAAATGTCACCTAAACAAAAGTCATTGAGCATGGTTAAAGATTTTCGTTAGCATATAAAAAAAATCCTTTTATAAAATTTGAAGATCTGGATTATCTCAAGAACAACAATAATGGTTCGGTTAAGATATACTTAAATGTGTCCCTAACAAAAATTGTTGAGTGTGATGAGCATTTTGCATTGACATATTGAAATTGAAGATCTGGAACATCTGATAGGACATCTAGTATAGGTTAATAATCTATATTCTAATAAACCAGAAATGAGGTTGTGTTTATACGTTATTAACTCTATTTAGGAAAAAACAATGTAGGGGGCCTTAAAATACAACAAACATGTATGAATGAATGAACATGTATCTATAATTTTTGCTTCTCTGTTTGTCTGTTTGTACGGGTACGTCCGACTGATATCATTGTTTTTTTTTTGTTATATAGCAATTAGGTCTGGGCAGCACAGGCACGATGCAGAACAGCAAGGGCCCAGATAAATTATAAAAAATAATTAAATGCGTCCATAACCAATATTGTGGAGGGTGATGATCATTGAACAATGAGGTAATAAAATTGAAGATCTGAAACATTTGATGAACAACCATAACAGTCCAGCTTGACTATAAGAAATATATATGAAGGATATTCAAGGTGTTAGGTATTTTCCATTGCTATATTAAAATTAAAGATCTGTATTAGGCGATTAAGAACTACGAAAGCTCCGATAAATTATAACAATCTAAGGGTTTCGACTCCTTAAATTATGTTTTTTTATGTTTTTACTTATTTTAGAATGTAATGAATATCATATGAAAAATCTAATTCATTGATTTTTTTATATTTGAATATAGCATAGCTAGTATAAGAGATTATTAATATGATTTCTTTAATACTTTCATTATAATATAAGTAAGTATTTGGGTCACATTACCGTGATTTCTCTAAGGATTTTTCGGTTGATCGAAAGCGGGGCCTGTCGTGTCGCAGGGGCATAAGCGTGTGACTGTAAACGCGATAGATAGTGGGTTCAATCTCTAAAAAAGGAAATGAAATTTTTAATAATTTAGTGAATATTTTCATCGCTCTGATAATAAGGCAAAGAGCGGCGTCCAGTTCCGCCACTTAACAAGCAACACCTCTTATTCGGCGGCAAGTTGCAGTTGTTTAAGCAGCGCACGCAGACAAACTCTATAGTTCACCCATTTTAGCAACTTTTTCGTTGTTATTCGATTTCTATTGGTCAAACTGAAATTTAATAAAGACCACAGACTTCCTAAATAAATGGACTATATGATACAAAAATAATTAAAAATATAACCCCGTAGTTCGTGAAATAAGTGTGTTCAAATAAACAAAGTCTTCCTTTTTATAATATAACTTTAGTATACGTATAGATAAACATAATATAAAATTAAAGTGTCCAGACACTTTCACATTTTAAAATGACTACCATTTTTCAAGGGAATTTTGTAGTATTTTTTTTAGTTTTTGACGTGTGTATGTTGCAAAAATTTGGTTCACTAAAATTTAACTTTAAAACATATTGGAACCACTTCTTTCGTCTCATTGTTGAATTTTGTTATAGTTTCGTAGGGTCTCCTGCGTCGTCCCAGTCAGAATTTTTCAAAATTTCGTTGTTTTCGCTGAAATTAGTTTCGTAGAATCTGACACGATATCAAATATCTACTTTTTATGTAGAAAATTCATTTAAGCTCGAAATATCAAACGAGAATCAAATAAAATTGGAATCGATTTTTTAAACTCTAATAGATAATTTCTGAAATATTTGAACATACTAAATGTAAAGTAATAAACATATAGGTACATAGTAAATATTATATTTAACCTATAAACAAATATTTTAACTTTAAAAGCTAACATGGAAAACAAAAATAAGTTATCAGAACAATTTACTGTCGTCTGAACGTTGATTGGTACCGTTTCGCAGAATCTTTTGCGTCGAATGTGTTTTGAAATATTTAATAAAAATATATAACAAAATGAAGGTCTTCCAGATCCATATAGCTAGACGCCGATTTCGCTGAAATCTGTTTAGTAAAGTGTGAGTAAATACTAAATGTTTATTTGTCATAAAGGAAATGCACTTACACTCGAAGGACAGTCGACAATGTCATACACATCGTATTCTCAAAAGAAATTCGTTCTTTTTTGTGCATAGTCAATTTATGTAAATAAACACTTTAAATATAGATTTTGTTCTGTTTATTTATATTTGGGTCACTAAAAGTTCACTTTGAAAAAAAAATATTTGATTTACTTAGTAGGTCGTAGGTCTTCTGCGTCGTATATAATTTTTTTTATTTGTTTTACATGTATTTTTGTTGTAATTTGCGCCTGTTTAAATGCGAAAACATCTGAAAATTAGATTTTTTGATATTTTATGGATGTCTAATCCTTCTTTCTACTGACTTTATATACGATTGTTCCTCCCCTTGCGGCCGGGGGCGCCCCAAATGTGCCCGTGTGCCATCGTGTAAGAACTATAATACGCATTTGGAAAAACGCAATTATTTTGAAATTACACAGAGACATCTTACGTTTAGATATATACTAAAATAATATTTGTAAAGAGGATAACTTTGTTGAAGGCTTATCTCAGGAATTACTGGATCGACTAGAATATAAAATATTACTGACAATAAAATATAGGGGACATATTTTTTTCGTAAATATATTCAATGTTTAATACGAATAAATATCAAATACCTAATTTTTATCAAGGAAATTCATTAAAGCTGAAAAAACAAACGAAAATCTGATACAAATAGAAATTTTCAAGAATATTACCTGATTTTTTATATATACACTATTAAAACAGTTTTTGATCAATTAATACACGTTTGACTCACTTATAGAGTTCATTTTAAAAAACTCAGGAAATATTGAAATCACTTAATTAGTCTGAGCTTAGCACTCTTTAATTTCATAGAGTCGATCTTCTGCGACGTACCTACATGTCTACATTTTTCGAAATATTTGCTGGATATTTCGCATTTTTTTAGTCGTGAAAATACTTGAAAATTTGTATTAGACTTTTTGTTATTCTTACTTGCAGCAAAATTATAAATATAAAAAAAAGAATTCCAAATATTATATTTAACCTATTTACAAACATTTTGCTTACTTATCATGGAAAACAAAAAAAAAATATTAGAGCCGTTTACCATCGTCTAAACGTTGAATTCCTGGTACCGTTTCACAGGGTCTTCTGTGTCTAATATTTTTTTGGAATATTTAAAAAAAGAAATAAAAAATTGAAGTCCTTCCAGATCCATATAGTTGGATACTGATTTCGCTGAAATTTGTTCAGTAAATTGTGAGCAAATACTAAATATCTACTTTTCATAAAGGAAATGCACTTACTTTTGAAAAGCAGATGAATGTCATACAAATCGTATTCTCAAAAGGAATCCATTTATTATGAAGCTTTTCTATATACTCAATCTATGTAAATAAACAATTTAATTATAGTTTTTGATCCGTTTATTTATATATATTTGGGTCACTTCACTTTGAAAAAAAAAATGTTTACATGTTGCCGTTAATTTTGTGTTACCGTTGATCGCGGTTACCGCGAAAACATCTGAAAATTATTTTTTTTGATATTATATGGACGTCTAACCTGCAGCCCCACTTCCTCTTGAACTATATATACCACACTAGAGGCACCCCCGCGGCTTCGACCGCGCATTTATTATCATGTAAAAACTATTCTACTTATGCACTTGAAAAACGGAGTTATTTGAAATCATTGTGAGACAATTTATTCTTGTATATGTTTAATATGATATGATATATATATCAAATTTAACTCAATATGATATTTAATATTAATTAAAAATAAATAAAAATCAAAAATAACATTTATTAAATATAATAAAAAAATTAGGACCACTTAATTAGTCTGGTCGTCGAATTATGATGTTTTTGTCGTTTCGTAGCGTCGTACGAGTAAGTACATACATGTCTAATTTTATCTTCCCTTTCCCTCTCTGCTTTGACATATCAATTTTTTTTTAAAAAATGTCTGTGAATTCAAAATATGATATTTTTTCAAGGAAATACTTTAGTGTTTAAGAAAATATTTCAGTGTTCACTAAATGCAATCAATTATTTACAAAATCTCAAGAATCTCTTCTTCTAATTCTAAATTACAATGAAGATATTATAACATGGGTACATTTTTATTTAAGTAATCATAATCTAGTGAAGTTGCCTATTATTGATTGGACCGTAACTTCACGACTCTTGTGTCAAATTGGCTTGAGTTTCAAATTATGTCTACTAGTTATGTTCTATTCATGACACTGTCAAAAAACAAACTGAGTCTCATACAAATCAAAGTTTTCAAAAGTAAGTCTTTCTTTCTGAAACTTTTATACATAGTAAATCTATAAAATTGAACAATAATAATACAGTTTTTGACTTATTTTGTACAAATTTGGTTTACTAAAAGTCAACTTTAAAAATACATTAAACAATAAAATAATGGGTATAATATGTGGTCGTGTTCCGAGGAATTGTTTGACATGATGCCCACGGCCACTTTTGATCATCGACCGCGCGCCATCGACAGGGAGTTCGCTCACGTGTTTAAGCCGAACATGGGGTTCTGCAAAAGGGAAGTACATAGGTTTTTTAAAGAGTTGGCGTGTTGTTGGAAGCATTCATAGGCCACGGTAACCACTTACCATCAGGGCCATGTGCTTTTTGCCATCACTGTGGCATTAAAAAAATGTACATTAAACAAATATTGGAACCACTTATAGCGCTGTTATAGTTTCGTTCCGCTAAAATTTTCACTTTATTAGTTATACACTTGAAAATTCGAGACCTTTTTGAGGATATTTGGAAGTCTTACCTTAACTGTTTTTGCTGAAATTCGTTTAGTAGAATCTAAAAAAATATCAAATACCTACTTTTTATAAAGAGACTACTAGCTCTAAATAAAAAAACAACGCAAATCACATACAATTCGAATCGATTTTTGAAATTCTAATACATTCTTTCTGAAATTTTTGTTCTTACTAAATGTAAGTTATTAGACGTATAGGTACATACTCGTAGTAAATATTATATTCTACTACCTACTTATAAACTTTGCCTCACTTCAGTGAGCTTTCAAGCTATCTTTAAAAGTTAACATGGAAAACAAAAATAAACTATTAGAACAATTTACCGGAGACGAACGTTGATGTTTTGGTATTATTTCGCTGGGTCTTCTGCGTCGAATGTTATTGCAAATATTAAAAAAAATATTAAAAATTGCAGATCTTCCAGATCCCAATAGTTGGACACTGATTTCGCAATAATCTGTATAGTAAAGTGTGAATACTAAATGTGTATATACTAAATACCTTTTTCTCATAAAATAAATGCAAAAAGCGGACGACAATGTCACACATAGTATACTCAAAAGGAATCCGTTCTTTATGAAATTTTTGTATATAGTCAATCTATGTAAATAAACATATAATTTTTGATCTATTTACTTATATATGTTTGGATACGATATATATTTGAACGATATATATTTGATTTAGTTGTTACCGTTAACAAGTAAAGTAGGGTTACCTTTGAGTTCTGTAGGTCTTCTGCAAAGTATATTATTATTATTTGAATTTTTTGTTAAAATTTGCGCTGTTTAGACGCGAAAACATCTAAAAATTAGAATTTTTAGCTGTTTTTGGCACGTTTAACCTATATCTCCTCTTCTTTATCCATTAATCCGTGAGTTACGTCGAATTTTATGATTTTTTGCCCCTTTCCCTCCTTTTCCTTATGTGATATCATATACTTTGCAAATTTATATTTACATATTATTGAAAGAAATCGGAAATTAATTTTATTTGCATTTAAATATTAACATCCAGTCCAACCTTTAACAAAATAATAAAACGGTGTTAAAACGTTTGTATTGACTAAAAAAACTAACAAACAAAAAAAAAAAGATTGACATGTTAATTAAAGAAATTATATTTATATTAAATATATAAACTTAATAATACTGAGTCCATGGACTTTAAATCAACTCCTTTAAATAACTTATAACTTAAGAAAGAAGATTAGTTATAACGACATAGAACAATTTCATATTTTATTATTTGTAATAAATACTGAGATTCACGAAGATGAGATTGGCGGAGATTGATGAGATGATTGGCGGTTTTCGATCGATTGCGACAACGAAATTGAAACGGATAATTTTATGTGATAATCAACATGCATTAATATTGGTGCTTGAGCGTTTCCTGCTGTAATACCCAATGGCACGCGTGCTTTATCATACGTTGCTAAAAAGAAAACTTTGTCCGAATAGAAAATTGAAAATGCAAGGGTCGTAGCAGTATGTATAGAATATCATTTTTAAGATTCATATGTAATGTATTCTTACTTGCACTTCCTTCATCTGATCGTTGAATTCTGTTGCGTTAGTTTCATGGAGTCTTCTGCGTCGTTCAGAATTAAATTTGCTAAAATTATCGCGATTATTTAGTTGCGAAGAGACTGGAAAATTCGATTTTTGAGGGAAGATTCGATTCGCGCCTGTTTAGACGTGAAAACATCTGTAAATTAGATTTATTGACATTTTATGGACATCTTACTCGGACTCCCTCGCACACAGAGTTTTATATACGTACACAAAAACGCAGTTATTTTAAAATTACACACAGACAATTATTTTTTGTATATGTTTAGATATAAACTAAACCAATATAAGAATGACTTTGTTGAATGTGCTAATCTCAGGACGTACTAGATTGATTTGAAAAAATCTTTTTGTGTTATATAGTGCATTTATATAGAAAGTCTGTCGGCTATATACATACTATACAAATAGAAGTTGAGTAACAACACAAACAAATGTAGCCAACGTTGGTTTTTTCGCAAATATATTCAATGTACAAACTGAATACATTCGTATATCAAATACCTACATTTTATAAAAGAAGTGCACTTAAGGTGAAAATGTACGAGAATCTGATATAAATCGATATTTTAAAAATATACCCTTTTTTCTGAAATTTTCATGTATAGTACATGTAAGTAAATACACGCAATTAATACGGTTTATTGTTACACATTTGAGTCAATGTAATAATTGAATAATATTAATTAAAAATAAATAATGATTATAAAATATATTTATTAATTATCTATAATAAAAAATTGGAACCACTCAATAAGTCTGGTCGTTGAATTATGTTGCTTTTATCGTATCGTAGGGTCTTCTGTAATTTTTTATTCCCTTTCCCTCTCTGCTTTGATATGTCAATTTTTTCAAAAAGTGTCGGTGATTTTTAACTAACTCGGTTTTTCAAGAAAATATTTTATTATTTAAAGAAATATTTTAGTGCTTACTTAAGGCAGCGGGTGAAGTCACGGTGGCGCCATTGTTTATCAATAATTTACCAAAGCTCAAGAGTCTTCTTTTTGTAAATTACAGTTAAGATCATAATCTAGCAAAGTTGCCTATTATTGATTTGACAGTAATTTCACGACTCTTGTGGAAATTGGTTTGAGTTATAAAATATGTTCACTAGTGAACATATTTAGTGTAGTTAGTTAGTGTTCTATTCATGACACTGGTGAAAGACAGACTGAGTCTCATATAAATCAAATTTCTTAAAAATAAATCTTTCCAAACGTAATTATCTCCAGTTCTGGCTTTGAGTTGGCAGAGACGCCTCGCCATCTTCACTCCCATCCCGCAGCGCTTTATCCGCGCCTTGACTATATTAAATAACCGGGACAAAATCCGCTCTGCTTTCAGATTAGTCGCTTGGGCCGCGGTGTCGGGCTCACCAGCACGCGGCGCGTCTATAGAAGTAACTTCTGTGGTCCCTGCGCTGGTAGGCTGCGCT
>DWMZ01004096.1:0-12039 GCA_018249855.1 Eueides tales michaeli
CCTAGCCCCGCGCCTGCTACAGCACCAGCTATGAAGCAAGAACACCCTAGCCAGCCGATGGTAAGGAGACATAGGATTTATTTTTAATAATGTATATTTTTTTATCTTTATGTTTTTCAGCTTCACGCTTTATCCTGGGTAGGCAGAGGGAACTTGGGAACCTAGTGTTAAGACACTCCGTTCCATTTCCGTTCCCTTCTTTCCGCTGATTTCGAATCATTGCGTATAGAGTGGCGGAACTCAACGCCGCGTTTTGCCTTGTGTTTTGCCTACCAAAGAGAAAAAATGAAAATGATAAAGATATGATCAAGTGGGGATCGAAGTCACAACCTCTCGGTTACAGTCACATGCTTGTGCCGCTGACCCACGACAGACTTAATATATGTATATGAAATGTAATGTATTCAATAAGTTAACCTTATAAGATGTATTTTTTGATTTTTTTTCTTTATACACAAAAATCTTTATACAAAACCAAACTTATACTTACCGCGTATGTTGCAAATAACATTTAATATACAATCTGTCAAGGAAATCACTCAACGATTAAAACAATATAAAAGTTAAGGTAATTACGCAAACTCAAGAATTGTTGTCTATAAGTACTTGACGACGCGACGTTAAATGAGAGTAGAATTCCTAGCAAATAAAATATGCGAAGTCCCGTCAAAGAAGTTACTTAATTTGTTTATCTTTACCCCATTATATCCTTCCACAGAGCGAAACAGGTTTTCATAATTATAATCAACTCAAGTTTGTACTGCGTAATTGTGTTTGTTTCTTTGGTAAATTCATTTTATTATTCGTGTAACCTAATTAAGAGTGAGGTGAAACTAGAAGTATGTTTTTTGGTGTAAATAGATATATTAAAAATCAAAAAGTTAAAAATCAATTTTATTCAATTATATATAATTATTTGTTGCCAAAGTTATATCGACAACACATATGCTCTTAAATGCTACGATATAATGTATCGGTTCTTTTACTCGATTGATAAAAATTGTATTTGCTATTGACATTTACATATAAATTATGGGAAAAAGTTGAACAATGTTTGAAATTCAACGGCAACTTGAGCAATTTAGACACAGTCGAGTCGCAACTCGCGTCCAATTTATGGTCCCGATCGAAACTCCGCGTTTTATATCGCACTTCAAACGAACGCATTCCAAACACTTGCGAATAACACTTGTCCCGTAGCAACTTGTACTTTTTGGACGAATTTAATACATTTTAGATTACATGTTAAGGATTTTTTTATTCAGTTACACTCTATTTTTCGCACACGACTCCTTTCCTCACTTTCCGCTAAATTTGAGGCATTGCGAGTTGAGTGGTGATTATTATAGGATTTTTCGGTCATTACTTATTAACTAAAAGTTAAAGTAATGTAGTAAACAAGATTTTTTTTTGGTTAATTTAATTATGTGGGAACACAAAATAGCACCTTAATTAATCATGTTAACAATTAAAGTCGTGTTGCGGCGGTACGTTGATTAATAAAATTTCCAACTTTGAACTGCTCCTGTCTTGTAAGAAATTAAAATCTTCGTCAAAGTTTGACTGTTTCAAAGAAGCTTGTAATATTATAACATATTTGTAGCAAAATTTTCTTTCTTTAAGAAGTTTAAGAATTTAATTTAACCCTAACCTTGAAAATATATTTTTTTATAAAATAACTCCTGATGCTTAATTAAAAATATAGAGATAATATCAAATAATATGCATTAAAAAATGGCTACTCTAAGGAGTACACTTACGTCTTGCTACGTAAGCGTAGTGAGACGTAAGGAAAAGGAACATGTTTAAAGTGAAAATTAAATATCAGTTCGTATAAAAAATGTCTTAAATAAGAATAACATTTTTCAAGGAATATTAAACTCTGCTTATGAAAACTTGTGTTAAGTTCTTTTTGTTCACGAGAAAATATCTCGCTATAGGTCAACGACAGAATATAAATTAACCGCGTAATGTTCTGAGGTTTTACATTTTTATAGCTTTTAAAAATGAAAAATCCTTTTAGTAAAATATAGATTTCAGGTTTTTTGTTCTATATCAGAAAATATTATTTTATGTTTCTTTCTTAAATTTGAAAAACCGCTATAGATCACGTTGAACGTGTAATACAAAATAATCAACAATAAATTAGTTGCAAGGTAATCTTCATAATTTGCCCTTGGTTAAAAATGAGTTATAGTATTTACTCTTCATAAATACATGGTCTGTCGACATCTATGCGTGATTGCGTTGGGCAGTTCATAGGTAATTAGGTAAACAACGCCCGAGGTCGCGTACCCTTGACCAACTTAAACTATTGTTCACATAATAACTATTAGTTATGCACATACTGTCCTATTACTATTTGAAAAAATATTTATTGTTTGTTATTTGATATTTACACATCATGAAAATACATTTACAATATATATATAATATTTAAATGTTAATAAAAATACTACGCACACCATTTTAAATGTATCTAAATATTTTTGTTTCAGGCCCCGATGCCGTTCTACGCGGGAGATCCAAACAGATTCCCCACAGCCTGGCAAACGGATCCTTCGCAAGGTACGTGCCAATGTTTACTATTCATTAAAATGTTATTAGAGTAAATTAAGCTTCGCAGAGTTTTAAGCTTACCGAAGTAAAAAAATATTTTAACGAGGACGTGTGCTTTTCACGAAATTCATAATTAACGCTGACAGCGGATTAGCGGTCCGACACCACTCTAATGAACGGTTTTAATTACAAAATTGTTATAAGACTACATAATTTTATTTTTAAATATACTTGATATTTTAGTAAATATTTATAACAGGCATATTCTATTTTCCTTTAAGGTTGGCAGAATCAGTTTATCCAACAACTACCAACACAAACGGGCCAGACAACTTTAGACTATCAAGGCAATCACACTCCTTATGCAACTTCTCCTCACTATCAAGCCAATACTACATACACCGTCCAAAACGTTGCAACTACATTTGATGTTACAAGCAATACTTACTATCAAACGGGAGTCCAAGCAGTCCCAGCACAAAGACCACCATCGAATCGAGGCGCATATACACCGGTACCATCTCCAAGAGCTCCTCATTATGCGACGGAGTACCAACAGCAATACGCACAACAAGCTCCTACACCCGGTGCTGCCTCAGGGAATGACTCAAGACCTGCATCTGCTGCGTCATATCAAAGTTCAGTGCCAACAACGGCGGCGCCAGTCTACACAGTAGGTCAGCCGGGCTATGATCGCACGGAATACACAACCGAACATTCTGAAGATTACAATAGCGGGGAAAATACAGTTGAAAGTAATGAGGGCGATAGGCAAGAGCAAAATGCCTCGAATGGTCAGCATTCGGGAAACGCCGAGCCTGGATACCTGCAGGGGAGCAACGGTCCGCGAGCTTCACTAGATTGTAACGGGTATCCGGGCAACTATACGGGCGGACAATATACAGAAAACAGTCAAACGCAAAATCAAAACGATTGGCAGCAACGTCAATGGCAGCATAACCAAAGAATACAGAATCAACAATTACAAACTCAACAGATGCAAAATCAGCAACAAATACAAAACCAGCAGCAGAATCAAAATCAGCAGCAAATGCAAAATCAACAACAAAATCAACAACAACTCCAAAATCAACAACAACTACAAAGTCAACAACAACTACAAAATCAACAACAACAGATGCAAAATCAACAGCAACAGATGCAAAATCAACAGCAGCTTCAAAATCAACAAATTCAGAATCAGCAACAGCTACAACATCAGCAACAACTGCATAATCAACACCAAATTCAGAATCAACAACAATTAAATCAATTACAAAGCCAACAACAACAAATGCAAAATCAGCAGCAGCAAATGCAAAATCAACAACAACAAATTCAAAATCAAATTCAGAATCACCAAAATCAACACCAAATGCAAAATCAACAGCTCCAAAATCAACAAATGCAACAACACAGACAAGAAGAGTCTGAACAGCAAATGTTTTCTCAATCTGACAGGGTCAACTTGAACTCTAGACTGAAAACAATGATATTAAATAAGCAAAATCATATACGGGATGGGACAAATACTCCACCTGACAAAGGTGACCCTGGGGAGGGACCGCCACGCATAGATGAAAGAAAAGGAGGAATGACCGATGATA
This sequence comes from Eueides tales michaeli, assembly GCA_018249855.1. Lineage (NCBI taxonomy): Eukaryota > Metazoa > Arthropoda > Insecta > Lepidoptera > Nymphalidae > Eueides > Eueides tales. The sequence continues at coordinate 4,167 of DWMZ01004096.1, forward strand.
GAAATACTACCGGTCATTTTTTATCGTATAGCCACCATCTCCGAGATAATTACCACATAGGCGAACAGGGTTATCCTGTCGCCGGTAATTATTCACAAAACACTCATGCTTATGGCGTGAGTGGATTCGGAGGTGGTGGCCACCAAGTATGGGAGGGGGGGACAAATGTTTCAAAATCTTACGATAAACACAATGTTTCTAAAAACATTTTAAAATCTTCTCAGAAATTACCGCCTTATTCAGATATGAGAGGACAGTTTGAAACACAACCGAGCATACCATATGAACCACAAAAATATGCAGATATGTACGGTAGTGAATCAGGTTATAGTCAACAACATGACAGCAAAGATTTTCAATCTAAGATGCTGATTGGACCAGTTTCTGATATAAACCAACAAAATTCAACACGGGTAGCAAATGTACAAAAAAAAGCATATGATAAAGAGCCCTATGATCCTAAATTAAGACATCCATCGGCACCTTTAATACCCAAACTAGAAATACTTGAAAATCATCAATATTTAAGGGATCCTATTAAATCGGAACCTCAAAAAATTGTAAATCAAAATTTCTATCCAAAACTAAGTGATTCTATTAATTTACCTTATAAAGAGTATCCAAACGGCGTAGCGCATCGACATTCCCAAATTCCAGTGTTGCCACCTATATCAACAATAAAACATGAACATTTTTCTCAAAGACCACAACTTTATCAGAATTTTCAAAACACTGCTTACGACAGAAAGACAACTATTGATAACTATGCTCCAATTCCTCGAATGCCAGAAAGCTTAGCTTTTCAAAAATATAATAAAAATTATAATCCTAAACATCATAAAGAAACGGCTGGCAGAGAAAATTCAGAACATAATGCAGCTATGGATCCAAAACCATATTACGTAGAACAAATAAAATCTGAGCACTCCCCACCAGGGCATAAAATATATAAAAACTTAAATTATGGTCCACCAAGAAGTGAACCCTATATGTTCGCTGGTGAAGGAGGTCCAGTGTGTATCAGAAACGAAGTGGGCTACGCTTGCTGTAGACAAGGTTCTACTAAAAAGCCTCCGCCAGAACATTTAAGAGACGGAGCTTGTGCAGGTCTGCAAACAAAAGATGAAGTTTTAGAAGATGACCCAGATAACGCTGAAAAGAGTGATTCTAAAGTACAATCTAAGCCCGGTACTCCTGTGCCAGATCCATATGTCAAAAATGTAAAAGAAAATCAATTCAACTATTCAAAAGAGTATTTAGAAAATCTAGAAAGGTTAAAAAACAATTCAAGAACAGAAGTGCCCGACTGTAACTGTTTTCCTGCAGACAAGAACCCTCCAGAACCCGGCAGTTACTATACTCATTTAGGTAATTTTAATTTCAGATTGATTAAAAATATTAATATTAGATATGTTTTATTTTTCAAACTACTTAATTTTAGGTTATAAAATAAATTTATAAATAATTATTACAGGTGCAGCAACATCATTATGTGAGTTAAGAAAAGACTTTGAAGCCCGAACTGGTTTAACGGGAAAGGAACTTAGAATAGAGAAAATATGTTACACTGGAAAGGAGGGGAAGACTGCTCAAGGTTGTCCTATGGCTAAATGGGTGAGTGTATGGATCGGATCAATTGATTTTCCATATTTTTCAATTTTTATTCGTTTGGTTATTCGTTAGCTTTTTACAATAAATCAGCTGTTGTAAAGCATGATATGTCTTATTTTCATTTATTATTAAATTTATGTATGTATTATAATAAGTCATTATTTTATTTTGTTTGCAGGTTATTCGCCGATCAAATTACACTGAAAAAGTTTTAGTAGTCGTCAAATTTCGTAATGGTCATAAATGTCCTACTTCCTGGATAGTGGTGTGCTTAGTTGCGTGGGAAGGCATTCCGCAATCAGAAGCTGATTTAGATTACACTCTACTATCTCATAAATTAAACAGATACGGACTACCAACTACACGTCGATGTGCCACTAATGAAAACAGAACATGTGCCTGCCAAGGTGAGTATTGTATCTCAGACGAATCTTTTTAATTTATTGAATAATAAATATAAAAATTAATTAAACAGAAAAAATGAGAAATTTCGTTGTGATGAGTTACAAAATTTGAAGTAATAAAATTATTTTTGCACTACACTACAGCTTGTAAAAATAACAACTAATAATTGTTCAGGTCTCGATCCGGAAACATGCGGTGCCTCATACAGTTTCGGCTGCTCCTGGTCCATGTATTACAATGGATGCAAATACGCCCGTTCAAAAACCGTCCGAAAGTTCCGCCTTTCGGTCAAAACTGAGGAGAGCGAAATTGAAGAGCGCATGCATGTGTTGGCGACTTTGCTGAGCCCTTTATATATGAATCTAGCTCCGAAATCATTTGACAATCAGTGTCAGTTTGAAAAAGAAGCTTCAGATTGCCGATTAGGTTTCAAACCAGGGCGCCCATTTTCAGGTATTTTTCATTTATTATTTGTATGTAGTATATTTTGACTTCGTATCAGTTTCAATAAAAAAATAGGTGATTAAATTAAGTTAATCTATTACAACAAAAATATTTAAAAAATGTCAATGTTAATATTTTAAAAAGTAACACACAGATGGATATTTCGTAATGTCTAAGATCTCTTACAATTGAAATTTTCTTCTACTTACAGGTGTTACAGCATGTATAGATTTTTGCGCTCATGCACATAGAGATTTGCACAACATGAACAATGGCTGCACTGCAGTTGTGACTCTTGCCAAACATAGAGCACTCTCCAAACCAAACGACGAGCAGTTGCATGTTCTACCATTGTACGTTCTCGACACAACAGACGAATTTGGATCTAAAGAAGCTCAGGAAGAAAAAATGAAAAGTGGAGCTTTGGAAGTTTTGGACAAGTGAGTGGTGACGTACAAGTTTTATGTTATATAGGCTTCGTAAAAATAAATAAATCACATACATTTGTAAAGCGAAATATATAATAATTTTAATTACCTCATTTTAAATGTTTTTTTTTATGTTACAGATATCCAATGGAAGTAAGAGTTCGATCGGTTCCGTTACAACCGTGTCGACGACACGGAAAGAAAAGAAAGGACGAAGATAACTCAGATTCAAATAATTCAACGAATACTCCACAACAAAGCCCAGGAGGTCAAAAGAAACCTCAGTGTACCACACCTGCACCTAAAACACCACAACCAACCGACATGAGGAACAATGCAAGTCCACGAAGTCAAAGCAGCGCTTCCCCCAGAGCTACAACACCTGCCTTAAATCAACCGAACACTCAATTCTCAAATAATCCACATTATAATTCTGCATTTGTAAATCCTAATATGCACAATCCTAACTCTGGCTTAATAAATCCTAATTTAAGCAACCCAGCATTACTTGATATGGCGTCTATGATCGATAATTTTACTGATGCACAATTACAAAGTAATCAGATATCTAGTACTGTACTGGATTCTCCTTATAACCCGTACGACCAAAGCTATAATTTACATAATCAAAATTCTGTATTTAATCGAAATCACGTACCGCCGACTTTAGTGGAAAATAATTGTCCAAATGTAAATTCTAATCAACTTCCAAGTTTTGCTCCCACATTGCAAAAAAGAGAACAACAGTACAATGGACAAAATCCTATACCAATGAATCCCCAACAGCAATGGCCAGATTTTGACAATCCTGAAATGTTTAATAATGTCGTTAAAGAAGATCCGGACTCAACTACAGCCCATTTAAATATTCCTCCGAATAATTATAGCCCAGATTCTAATAGAAGCGAAACAAGCTCAGAACAAATACATAAGAATAGCTTAGAACCAGAAAAACAACACATGATCGGTGATGGAACTCAAAAGATGCCCGAATTTGATATGCCGAATTCTCCACGACTGACAGAAATCTCACAAAAGACACAGCAAACGCCAGAGTCACCTATTCCTACACATGATTTAAAATCACCGAGTAATGACGTTATTAACAATTCCGATGTTCGTAAAAGCGTATGGAGGTCACCAGAATCCAAACATTGGGAATCACCAAAACCCAAAGAAATAAATGAAAATGAAAATGCATTATTTCGAGTTCCAAAAGCACGACCACCTTCCCGCTCTCAGTATGTAAACCCTGCAGAAAATATGGAAAATTCTACTTTCCTTAAACCTTACCCACCGTCAGAAAGACCGCCATTAAATCAAGGATATGAGAATAGAAATCCATACGATAACAGAATGAACAGTGCACCTCCAACATCGTCACCCCAAACGAACTATACTATTAATCATGATGAAAATCAAAATAGCGAAAATAAAGTTGCTGCAGAATTTACAGGGAACAATTTTCACCCAATTAATCAAAATAATTTTAACAACCAAGCTTCAGTGCAAGGCTATGGAAACTATCCGCAAATGAGTAATGCTTATCCGTTTACTCCGAATCCTTATGGACATTTTAATCCTTACGAAAATACTTATAACGATTATAATATCGCTTATTATAATGCTGAAAAATACAAAAGGGAGGAACTTATAAGAAATTCACATTGTTACAATTCATATGGATATCAATACAATCCAAATTTTGCAGCAAACTTTTACCAAAATCCAAGCCCAAATTGGTGCCAATCGTCACCTAATTGGTGCTTGTATCCTCCTCCTTTCTCAATTCCTTATCCACCAGAACCACCCAAGGCAGAGCCTATAGGAGAAGTTACGGGATTAAGTGAGAATCTGGAGTGTTTCAAGGACAGTCAAATGGGTGGCGTCGCAATCGCCTTAGGTCACGGAAGTGTTTTATTTGAATGTGCCAAACATGAAATGCATTCAACAACAGCTGTTAAGAGTCCAAACAGAGTAAATCCAACTCGAATATCACTAGTATTCTATCAACATAGAAATTTAAATCGCCCGAAACACGGACTTGAAGAATGGGAAGAAAAAATGCGGTTAAAGAAATTAGGCTTAAATCCATCTACGCCGAGTACACCGGGAGCTAATTCAAATTCAGTTTCTCCGGCATCCACACCCGGACCTGAACAAAGACAGACACCTTCTGAAAAATGGAAAAATAATGAAAACCATATTCCAGGCGGCTACAGTTCTTTGTCAGCCTTAGTGGAGGCCACGAATGTTGCTAAAAAGAGCGGTCAAATAAGACTAAGAACCGATACACAAACAACCATGTCCTGGACGACCTTGTTCCCTATGCATCCGTGTACCGTGACTGGTCCGTACCAAGAATCTGGTACTTGACGTAAACCAGGCCCAGCAGGGCATTGTTCTTCCAAAAAGCGGAGTGAGATCCCTCCCTTAGGCATTTAAGGTCTTAGTTGCCTTTTGATCTAAGTCTTCTATGGCAACGTGCTTTCCAAAGTCGTTTGTAGTTCCTGGATTTATAGAATTAAGCACTTCGATCCTCGAGACTGGTCCACTGTTTCGATGACTATTGCATTTACATTGGAATTGACTACCGTTTTAACATGTATTTTTCAAACCGAGTGAGTTTTTAATCAAAGATGTAATTTAAGTTTATATTTTTAATAGTGTTTATCGCATTTCAGCTAGTCTTACGTTACTACGTTAGTGCTATGGTATTTCTTAGGCCGTAACTGTAGAGCTATTTGTATATTAACGTATTTAGTTTAACCGGCGATTTTCCGAATAAGTTTATATTTTTACATGCTCTGTAAAATGACATTAGCGTACGGTTTGTCTGCATATTTTGACAAGTTTCTAATTAAGCGCATAAACAACGTTTTATGCGACTCAATGATCTCATAAAATACTAACTACGATTTATTCATTATAATATTGTTTATTCAGAGCGAAAGTACAAAAGTCACAGGAAGGCTACGCTAGCCCTCGCCTAGAGGAGTCACGTTCCAAGATCGTGTTTATTTATATTTTTGTACCTTTGTCTATTAGTTACTTTGTATTTTAATGGTTTTTATTATCATTCCTCTGCCTTTCCGGTTGTTTGTTTGGCATATTGTTCTTGTGATGGAGTCACGGGCGCTTTGCGGCCGCGCGTGGACCACAACACAAACGTAACGAGTGCTTTTATATTAGGTTAAGAGGTGTGTATTTTTAACTTTTAGAATATTTAACTTATTTATATGTATTACGTGAACCATTATGAAATCATTTTCTTTGTAATAATTTAGCGTAGGTATTAATATTTAATATATTTGCTTTACGATTTGACATTAAATTATTGGCAGTTGTTTTATGCATGTTTCGAGAGCCTTTACTTCAACTTGAGTGCCTGCGTCTGGCGAAACCAGAGAAATTCTTATTTCGTAACTTTTGAAATAATTAATGTGACCTTGTTTAAGAATCGAGTGCATCTATTATTGTTCTGATATATAAGTGATTGTGAAAAGTTAGTTACGTTCGTACATAAAAGAAAAGAAGAGTAATAAATTACATACATTTATAAGATAGAGTATTTGCAAAAAATCAGGCGCTTGAAAAGATTATAAAGTAGGCATATTATTGAAAATGATCGAAAACATACTGATGAATAGTTATTAATATATAAATAGGTTAAGGAGAAGTTTGTTTTAAAGATTAAACTATTGATATAGTTTATATTTTTTACGTGTACGTATTTATTGAATGGTAAATTTATTGGAACATGAAATTATTTATAGGTAGAAGTTTTGAGAACAAAACTTATAAAAACTAAGCAATAATAGACATCGGGGTCTATGTACGTATGTAGGAGTGAAGAATATTAAATAGTTAACGAATGGTGCGATTTATCGTCTGTCTTATGGAAATACTTACTCTTACCAGAAATTGCCTAAATTTTAATCTGATATTCTTTTGTCATTGGTAAATGCCTGAACTTGCCATTAGTTTTGTTTTTGTGTAACGTCCGTACGTGGAGATGCATTGTGTGACAAGACATATCAGAAGCATACGCAGTACTAAATTACACTAATTATGTTTTATTTTGACGATGATATTATGGAAAATTGTACAAAATATAATTCAAACTGCACAAATTTATTTATAAATCGCGTCACATTTGACTACTTAATTACATACTTTTTATAGAGTCTAAAAATTAAAAGATTATATTCACGCGTTTCAATTTAGTATTTTGTGAAGTAGTCGATGAAAAGGCGCGAAAACTAAGAATATTGTTTCAATGACAGTGAATGTCAAAATTGGACATTAAAGTATAAAAAAAAGTTTGAATTATATTTTCCCGCCAAACAATAAGATCCATTTTTTATTATGGCAACTTTAGTAATTACGTTTATGAACTAAGTATTTGGATATGATATTATGTTATTTTTGTATCAGCAATACCTGTATGGATGCAATTCGGAAGGTTGTATTGTAGATGTAACTGCGAGCTGTTTTTATAAGAATCATTTAGGCAACATTAGGAACCTGTGATATACCATTAACTCACGAGTGCTTGCTTGTATGGTATGTATGTCTGTTGTCCAGACACTTATGACAGAACGCAACAAAATTTAAATTATAACATTAATTAAGTATAGTATATTATTATGTATCCGATTGCCACAAACCAAAAACGACCAGTATTTTCTAATATTGTAACCAAAAAGTTTTGTTTAAGTATGTTTGAGTTTGCGTTCTCGTACGTGTTTCCGAACGACGTTCGTTGCGTTTCAGTTACGACGGACATATTTGTGTAATATTTTGTCTTCTGCCAAAACAAAAGAATGTGTCATGTAAATAGAACTACCATTATTTATTAATATAATAATTTAAAAAAGACATTGCCTTGTTTTATTTGCTTTGTGTTGTATTTGGAAAATAAAAGACAGTATCCTATTTTAATTTTATTAAAATGAACAAAAGTCCATAAATACAAGTGTATA
>DWMZ01004097.1:0-12039 GCA_018249855.1 Eueides tales michaeli
GATTGATGTCAAAGATTAAGAATGCAATGTTTCGATTGAATATTGGCAAGCTTTTTTCAAAAAATGGATTGCTAATCAATCTATGGTTGCAGTTTATGGATTGAGATTGATTATTGGCATCGGGCGTTAATGCCTGCACAAGGCAATCCGAGAATTATCAGGTTCCCTATACTATGTAAGTTTTAACAGTTTTATAATTAGAAAATGCCAATTTTCAAGAACAAGATACTTCTTGGTGACATAATATTCAACTGAACTTAAGAATTAAAGATAATATAATTTCGACACTCATTCTCTAAAGCTACGACTGTTAGTTGAGTGTAAATAACTTATTTTCACCACTTGTCACTAGCTAACTTTATGTTTACTTCTATCGTTTTTAAAAAGTATTTTTTTTTGACAATAAAGAATCGCAATTCTGTCTGACATGATTTTGTAGACAGGGTATTCCATAATAATATCTTTGATTTTCGCGATTGTTACACATTTTAAATGAAACATTTAAACGAATTAATCGCGTATATTGAGTTTTTAACATTTTTGGAAACCCACGGACTATTGTAAAGTGTTCGAAACGTCGGTTTTCCAAAAAGGTTTAAAACTCAATATACGCGATTTATCCGTTTAAAAGTGTTTCATTTAAAAGGGTAATCCATGTAGCATAACCTGAACAGTGGGAAAACCATTTACAAAATAATTTCAAAGATTTTCCTTCCCTCGCGATAGCATCACGATTAAGAAAAGTAAAAAATATTGTTAATTTCAACATATTCTAACTACATAGTACTAAATACATAAGTATAAAGGATAATAGATGAATGGCAGCTAGAGTTAAGGTCATCACACAATTACACAACACCCACGTCTAATTTAACTCCATAGGATGAAATAAGCCAAACAATGTACATTTTTGTATGGATCGTAGGTATGGATACATCAGGATATCGAGAAGATACTTTTTTTCTTTTTATTTTTTCTTTTGGCTTCACGCTGTTTTCCGCACATAGGAGGAAGGAGGAAACTTGGAAACCTAGTGTTAAGACACTCCATTCCGTTTTCCACTCTCCCCCGAATTTGAGGTATTACTTATTGAGCAAATGCAAATATTAATAAATTGAAAATATTAAACATTTCACGTCCTCGAGTGGAGAGCGAATCCACAAACTGTATGTGAAAAATCTAATCAATATCTAATATTTGTATATTTATCGCTATAGAAAAGAAATGCATAATGCATGAAAAGCTTTCCATTATCATATTTCAACGAGATGGAACTCGATCATGTCATTGGTGTTTTATTTAAACAAACTAGTGTTCGCCTACTTATCATTAATGACGTCTCTTATTCTTTATATAATAATAATTTTCGCGGTATTCATACACTTTAAATGACTCAAAGAGGATTAATCGCGTATGTTTAATATCATACAATTTTAGAAACATTGTATATTGAACGCTTTATTATAGCCCGTGTTAATTATGTCTACCAGTGACCACGGCCCATGGGCCAAAAATGTATTTACTTTAAATATGTATAACACACCAAATTATAATATTTTTTAAAAATAAAATTTTGGGTATTCATCATTTGAACATCTTGTTTTTTTTAAAAAAAATTGTATTTTATCTTAAATAAAAATAAAATTCTATTTAATTCTATTCGGAAATTTATTTTGCACAGCTTGCCCGTTACAGTAAACATATCGATACAATCCTTCCATCCAAATTTTTGGATGTTTGGATTTACAAACAAAGATTAGTTCTTGGCATCATTTGTTATATGTTAAGCTGATCTCTTACAGTGCACAAACAAGACTAACGGTAACGCCTACCACTCACTCAGGTGTATCCCGCATATGGCAGGGTAGGCAAAGGGGACTTGGGAACTTATTCCTAAGACATTCCGTTCCTTTCCCGATTCTCCTATCTTCCTTTCATCCAACGCCTACCAAGTTCAATTAATTTAAAACAATTCAGAATACCATTGCAAAATCACACCAGTCGGTTACCAGTAATAAGGAAAGAAACACACATACACAAAAAATACATACAAAATAATCTTACCCTATTTTTTACAGAAGTATCAGCAACATTAGTGGTCAACACCTCGGCCGCCAGCAGAGAGTAACTGATTACGTTGAAGGTGACGAACGCGAGGAAAGACTTCGATATAAAACGCGGCCTCTCCCAACGGATGTCACGGAGATGGAACACCTGGGGGCAATAGAAAAATAAACATAAGTTTTAAAAGCAAAAATGAAAAATAAGATTAGTATAATTTTTATTAGTATAACGAGCTTTTAACAGGTTCAAGATTTATCCCGAGCAGATGTCAAAGTTTTTTTTTTTTTAATTTTATTTTTTTTCTATTTTATTCGCTACAATTACAATTTAATTCTAGCTAAGGACAACCAACGGTTTAAAAAATTACCTCACGTCCGGTGACACTGTAAAGACCATCTCAGGTCAACAGCAGTTGAGACACTCAGATAAAAAAATATATTTTAAGCTTGTAACACCAATAAGATATGCTTGTGATAATACAAAATTTGGCGACACCTCTGCCTACACTGGCTATAAGGGATTTCCCTTTTTTAAGCATTAAAATAGTATCGCATTCATTAGCACATTGTAATATAGTAGATTACATTTAAATTCTTACGCATAATAATAAATAATTATCGACAGGATCCATTAGACTAAATTAACATTTTCCTCATAAGGAGAAACGTTAATTACTTCAATCAACGATTGTCACATTGTTTATTTATTTATTAAGTACTCTTTTTAGGTAACTAGGTATATTTATTATTAACATAGATATTTGTTTATTATTACGGAACTAAATAAAAAAACTTATATTTTTTTAATTTCGTTAATTTGCGTAGAAGGTAAAAGGCGAAAATATTATAAGGAAACAGTACTGGAACCAGTAACCGACAAGCACCGACGATCGACACTTTTACTTCTAAATTGATAAAATAAGGAACTAAATTATCAACACTAAATTTAATATATACTTCCCACTGAGATTAAACGAAATATAATATATTTTTTATAATTTAAATAAATAAATAATTGTTAAAAATCGAAAAAAGAAGGTCATTTTTTATCATTCATTTTTTTTTTTCAATTCATTTATCCATTATAGTTCCCATATATAGATAATTATTGTAGTTTATTGTTGTTGATAGATAATTATTGTAGTTGATTTTTTTTTTGTTTATACTGCATCGCGGCAATCTGTTGCACGCAACAATAAGCCACTGGTCTGTCCAATATCTCGTATCCGCCCGTGATTTTAAGTTCGGGGAGAGACGTTTCTTAGGTAAGTGTCTCATTCCAGCCTGATGAATCTTTGCTGCAGATTTGGAATACTATGCCTCTTTAATCTTGAATATTGAAGGCCCTAGTCTCCACTCAATGCGAGGGCAAGTTCATTTTTATGACTTGAGAGTCTGCTTTGGTAAGCCTTGCTGTATTTGGTTATTTCCTGTTTGATGATTGGTAGTTTTAAATCAAGGTAAATGAACTTGTTACTGATGTAATAAGGGATGTTAAAGACGGTCCGAAGTGTTTTAGTTTGAAATCTTTCCAGTATCTCTATGTTGCTGTTGCTGGCTGTACCCCAGAGTATACCAAATTCAAGGCATTGAAGATATTGACAATAACAAGTACACCCTTTTTTGGCAGATTTTTCAAAAGAACGCTATCTATACTGTCGTATCCTGGTGATTTTCCATCCTTGAGGTATTTAATTGAGATATTTAATGGAAGACACATTTGCGTTGCACTGCTTAAATATTTTTTAATATCAGCGTTGTTCTCGGGTCTCGATTCGGGATATGGTTGAAAGACGTTGCTTAAGTGTTCAGCGAAAATCTTAGCGTTCTCAGAGTCTGATCTTGCCCAGTTGCCGTTGCTTTTTCTGATAGGAGGTATTTGCTTATTAGGACGTTTAAGTTTACGTGTTGCCTTCCACAGGGAGTCATTTGTGTCTGAGCTCGGTGTCAATTTCGAAAGAAATGCTTAAAGGTTGTCGTTCGTGAAACTTTTAATGAGACTTTTGAGTTCATTCGAGGATCTGTTGAACGCCGTCTTGTCTGCAGGATATCTACTTCCATGCCATATTTTTCTTAAATAACGTCTTTCGAGTATTTTGTCTCTAATGGTTTTCGGGTATTCGTTGAGCGTTAGCGGGTAACTTTTTTCAATAAACGCGACACGTTAGGCAAGGCCCTACTCGAGGAAATTAAATATGAAATATTTTCAATTTAAAATTTTTATTTTTTTTATTTCTCCGCTCTGGTAACAAGGCAAAACGCGGCATTGAGTTCCGCTACTCAACGTGCAATGCCTCAAATCCGGCGGGACATGGTCAACGGTATTGCGGGTTTTAACCTTAGGTTCGCAAGTTCCCTCTGCCTACCCTGCTATGTGCGGGGTACAGCGTGAAAATGACAAAAAAAATAAAAACATTAATACAATATAACATTAATTAATTTAAGCCATTAAAGGAGAAAAAAAACGATACAACAATGGAGATACAATTAATCGATTAATTTCTACGAGTTCTGTACACGGTCAGTACAAGTGTACTGACATTGCACGTGAATACGTTAACGCCGCATTAATATTGATTACGAACGCATAAATGAATTGTGATCAGTCAATATTTAGTAGGTACCTGTAAAAACATTTTACTATTAGTTTTACTTATCAATGTAATCTTATTTATCTATAAATTTAGCATAACGCTGCACCCCGCAAGTGGCAGGATGGCAAATGATACTTGGGAATCTAGTGTTAGGACACTCCGATCGGTTCTCCGCTTTCCGCCGAATTTGAGGCATTGCGTGTTGACGGGCGAAACTCAACGCCGCGCCTTGCCTTGTTACCAGAGAAAAGAAATGACAATGTTGAATATTTCATTTCATAAAGTTGGGATCGGACCTACATCCTGACACAGACAGTCGCATGCTTGTGCCTCTGCGCCAAGACAGACTTCCGTTTCTTCCTAGATCATTTTTATCAATGGCAAATAAATATAATGTAACTTATATGTAATTGCATGCTATTTTCACCTTGAATGTAAATCGTAAAACATAGCTACAGCCGTTTGTAATAAAAAAAAATAATAATTTACATAATTAATTAATTTAAATCTCTTTCGCAACCAGCTGCATCTAATTAGCTTCATTGAATGTACGTGTACAACACAAGAAGGATAGGCGTTTAATTATAACAAAGTAAAAAATCATTTATTTACAAAATATCACACAATAAATCAAAACATGAGCTAAGAGAACATAGCAAATGCAAAAATCGTTTTTTGTATTAGACTTTTCTAAATAGTGCTTACGCGGATGACTTTTCTAAATAGTGCTTACACGGATGACGGATCTAATGTGGTCCATATGTAAGGGACCTTAGCACCTATGTATTTAGGACAAAGAAGGTGAGATCACCTAACTATGGACCATCATTGTGCCTACGATCGAGTTATATAATTTCAAATGAATATATATATATATATATATATATATATATATATATATATATATATATATATATATATATATATATATATATATATATATATATATATATATATATAAATATGTAACTAAAATAGATTTTGTATAATGTGAGAGAACGAATGGAATGGGACACCCCATTCCAATTCCCTTAATGAAGGTTCCCTCTGTCTACCGTGCCATGTGCTGGATACAGTGTGAAGTTTGTGTAATGAATCGTAAAAGCAAAACACGGCTTATATTAAATAACAATTGGTATAAACAACATGTTTGTTTACATTAGGTCTGTGCTCAATTAGGATGCTTACCAATGATGACATCACATAAAATATTCAATTATTCATATATAATTATGAAATATTTCTTCATCAGCTTAACGCTTCAGCTTCACGCCCGTGTCGCAACGTACGCAAGGGATACTTGGGATACATTCTACTGATATTTTTTTGATAAAAAATGAACAAATTACCTATTATAATAAAAATAAGAAAGAAACATCTTTGAAACGTGTAGTAACACGCGAGCGCTAAATCACTACAGTCAAAATATAAATAAACACAATATATTCAGAGTATATTTTTATTATTTTTAATTTATTGCTTATTATTATTTTATTTTACCCATTTAACTAAATAGAAAACTATACAATAATTATGGTTATATTATACGCTATCTTATATATTATATCGATTAATAAACTAATTTAGGAGACAGAAAAAATTTGAACAACAAAATCTATCGACGCGCTTAGTCTAAATAAAAATAATATTCATTTAAATATTCCATATTCCACAAAATACGTATATAATTCTGCGTTATTTTAGTGAATTTTTTGAAACAAGGAAAACACAAAAAAATAAGAATCATTAGTTCCTGAGGTAAGAACGTTGAACCAAACAAACTATCTATCTAAATTAGCTAGATGAAGCCAGGTGAAGCTTACATAGCGTTAGCTGTTAGTAATTTTGTAGCGACAAGGCTTTTACCACGGTCGTACACAGCTTGACTTACATCCGATTAGGAAAAATAAATCTTTGTTTTGCATATTTCTATATGTATAATTATATATTAATTGAGGTCACCATTAATTTAGTGTAGAATTTAATATATAAGCATTAAAATGTGCGGCGCATATAATTTATTACCTTGTGATTACTATATTAACTTGTCATAGAAAAATATAAAAGAAAAAAATTGGTTTATAGAATAGTCTCAATTTCGGCCTATCGTGGCGCAGCGGAACAATCGTGTGAATGTATTTTCAATTTAAATATTTAATATTTTCATTTCTTTACTCTGGTGATAAGGCAAAACGCGGCCTTGAGTTACGCCGCAGCAACACGCAATGCCTATAATTGGGCGGAAAGTGGGGAACGCAAGTGGAACGGAGTGTCTTAACACTAGGTTCCCAAGTTCTCTCTGCCAACCCTGCCATGTGCGGAATACAGTGTGAAGCTTGTAAAATTAGGGCCCTTTTATCAATTGTAATCATACAAAAAATACAGAAAGTAAAAGACTAATAGTAAGTCTAGGTTGAATATAATATACGAGTATAATGCATATTTGTCGCATCCATTGTAAGTATTTGTCAATTGAAACAAAATGGATGCAAAATGTACTTTACCTACCTATATATAATAGCATGTCCAGTTTAGAATTGCGGGAATCTCAAGCAGTACTTAACAGGTTTTGAGTAAGTTTAGTATATGCTCTATTTAAATCAAAAACGACCATATCGGTATAATTTTTTGTGTCAGAGGAATTTACGGACAAACATATTTATGAATATAAGGACACGTGAAAGCGGTGGTTCATAATTTAAATTAACTATTTTTTTTTAGCTTCACGCTGTATCCCGCAAAAGGCAGGGTAGGCAGAGGGAACCCGGGAACCTAATGTTAAGACAAAAGGTTCCGTTTTACTTCCGTTCCCCACTTTCCGCCGAATTTGAGGCATTGCGTGTTGAGTGGCGGAACTCAACGGCGCGCCTTGCCTTATTACCAGAGCGAAGAAATGAAACATTAAATAAAGAACCCAGAACCTGCCGATTGCAGTCACACGCTTGTGCCACTGCGCCACGACAGGCCGTAAACTAACAATACATATTGCAATTAAAAATAATTTATTGGCAGTGAGTTGCTGCACTGAACACGCTATGTCTTATATTCGGCGGTAGTGTCTTAAAACTAGATTCTCAAGCCTCTCCTCAGCCTAACCTGTGATTGATAATAAAAAAAATCTTATGCATAAATCAAACTGATAAATCAATTTACGATTTGACTGATTTGAATAAACAAAAAACTACATCAAAAAACTGATATATTTCGATTCTATTTCAATAATCATATCTAAATGAGCGTATAAAGCTGTTCAATGTAATTAAATAATGATAAATATGTTTATAATCTGTCTTGTAAATATATAATAGATAACAGTTCACAACACTAGTTGACATTGCATCGAATTTTACATTAAGCTAGTGACTTAATTTATAATGTAGTAAATAAATCGATAGTACATCTATTTTAAATGTACAAAAGAAATTTTAAAATTAAAAAGTCGCCATATTTTTACAGACATTACTAAAAAAAACATATGTCCATATTAAAATCACAGTATAATACTGAACCTTGAAGGACCGATCAAAATGGGAGTTATACGTAACATAAATATCATTAAGAGGTAAGATCAAAGTTGGCATTGAATAAACGAAACCGATGATTATCTAAATCATTATGGCAATCAAAAATTAACATGTTAACCTAGCTTACACATTAATTATAATTATTTTTTCACGGCACGCTATTTCCCCCGTAGTTCCGTCCGAATTTGAGACACTGTAAGCTACGGAACACAACGCCGGGGGTTGTCTACCAGAGCAAGGGTTTAAATAATTAATTCCTCTATAATAAAGGAAGATCTAAAAATAATAACTTAACTTTTATATATATTTATATAAATTGATACAAACGCTACTTGGAAACATAATTACGAAAACTGCTCTTTTTACCGTTTGAATACGAAATATTAAGAACGCAAAAAATAAGAAACCGTTGCACCGTACAAAACTACAAAAATATGTCGTTCAATATAACTTTTTGTATCTTATTTCTTTTTTATTACAATATTCTAGTATTAACGTCGACGCCATTTGGTCAAAAAATTCAATTTTGAGATTTGTAACCGGACGTGATGATGATATATCTTATTTGTATCAATGTGCTGATGATGATCCTTCTGGCTGATTTCTGATCACAGTGAAAACGAGTACTACGTATTAGATTTTTTACCCCGACGCAAAAAAAAAGGGGTGTCATAAGTTTGACCTGTCTGTCTGTAGCATCGAAGCTCCTGAATTAAAATTAACTAATAAAATGTGCTTAATTTAAAAACGTATAAAAATTTGAACGAAACAGGATTTGAACACGCGCCTCTTGGAAACCGTGCAAGCGCTCTGACCAAACAAGCCATTCGTTCTCACCAAGCTCCGTCGAAATTTTCATACGCTTGTTACAACTTATTTATGTTGTTAGCATCTCTATAGGGAGATTTTTACAAATTTCCGCTATCAAAGGACAATTCGTTAAAATTATCGTTTGGCAAGAGAGAATGCTATTTATTAAATATTTTTACTGTTTTTAAAGTGTTATTCCACACTTATGAAAGAAAAATACTAAATTTAAAAACGTATAAAAATCTGAACGAAGCAGGATTTGAACCTGCGCCTCTTGGATTTTTATACGTTTTTTAAATTTAGTATTTTCCTTTTCTAAGTGTTGTTAAAAATAGTAAAAATAATGAAATGTGGTTTTAAATCGAGAGATTTTTACTATCAGTTTTTTTTAATATATAAATATTATTAATATGTTATAACAAAAACGTCACCAATTGGTTAAGATAAACAATATTAAAATTCCTTTTTTGATCAAGCCTATACATCAGTGTAAACTGTAAATAAATCAATGGTTTCACACTTCAAAAACACTTAAAATACTGACTACTAATATTCTCTACTGACCCAGCAAGATTTGACCCACAAAATATTTGATATGTAGGTATGACCGATATACACATTTTTTTACATTTAATACCAATTAACTAAATCAATTTTATCTCTCTTAGCACGCTTTCTAAGACAAGTAGGAACGTATTTAGGGTAGTTCACTCTCTTTTGCAAATGTTAATAAAATAATTTTGAGACATTTATACAAAATGGATTTAATTATTTCAGACTCTGACGGTTCTTGATGATTGCAAGCCATTGATCATTGATAGCCAAATTGGGAAAATTAACCTTATGGTGAAATTTTCATTTCCACGCTCTAGTAACGAGTCCAGGCGCAGCGTTGAGCCCCGTCACACAACATGCAACGCCGAAGATTTCGACGAAAAATGGGGTACGGAGTGTCTTAACACCAGCTCCCAGGTTTCCTTCGCCCACCCTTGTTGAATACAGTATAAAGCAACAAGTAAAAAATATATAAAAATATAAAATTTTTACAACATCTTAATCAACCTATGAAAAGGAAACAACTGTCTCAATAGCACAATAATATCATCATACCGTGTGACATTAAGCGGTGTACACAATGCCGTAATTGTCATCGCCTCATATGGCCAAGTCGCATTGCCGGATCGCGGCGCCTTTGTTGCTGTTTTGTTTTAGAGCTTTATTTACGTGGTTTATATATGTTTGTATGTATTTGTAGATGAATACATATAAATATGTATGAATAGTTCATGACAATAATGGCCATATTCTATTATATTTTGGGAAGTTAGATTATATTTTAAACTCCGCTTAGAGTACTTAAAATAATTTCTTTAAACGTTGTATGTGTCTTCTCTTACCCTTTTTTGTTACAAAGGATTTTTTTAAAGCAAGGAAGCCAAAGCAAATTATACTTATAATAATGACGGTTATAGTAACAAAAATAAAATAGACCACCGTAACTCATTTAGACGCGATTGATGACGCTCAAATCTCAATCGAGGGAAAGACTTTATTTAAATTATATCCTTTTCCCAATATGGAAGACAAACCACAGCGTTGATCTCCGCCACTCAGCGAGCAATATAACGAAAACTGAGCGAATTTGTCGTGAACAGTGTTATTACTCACCAGGTACCCTCTGGCCACCTTCGCAGCGAAATGCGTGAAGCTCCCTCATATAGATTAAAAAGCCACGACTAACGGATACAATGTTTTTATAATTAATCATATTTTTCAACAGCGCTACTTAACGCATCTCATCAGTATAACAGTTTATCAATAAACGTACTTCTTTAAAGCATTGCTTCCCTTCAATAGCTGGGTAGGCAGAAGGAAATCAGTGTCGATACACGTTTCCTACTTTTCGCGATATTTTTTGAGATATTGCGTGATGAATAGCGGGACTCCACCCCACCCTTTATTATGTTATCAGCTTCAAGCTGTATCCCGCTCATGGCAGGGTAAGCAAAGGGAACTTGGTAACGTAGTGTTAAGACACTCCGTTCCACTTCCGTTCCCCACTTTCCGCCGAATTTGAGGCATTGCGTGTTTATTTTATCAGGAGGGTTATTACATTATTCATTCCACGAATGGAGAACTAATTCATAGCTGTCGTTTTTATAGTCACACGCTGTGCCACTGCGTCACTGCGGCTGTTATGACAAACATACCTTAGTGAAAAGAGCAAATGAAATAAATAAGTATTGATTTTGTCCCACTTCTAACGTAACCATCTAAGGTTCCTCAAAACCCTTTTAAGTGAACTTGAGGACAGTTTCAATAACATAGGAGTCACGATTACATTATTTTCGGTCACGCCTCAGTTCGATCAAGTAACATAAATGCTACATTTAAGTATCTTGCGCTTATAAAGCCAATGCCGTTGCTTTGCGTTTATAATAAGATAAAAAAAAATTGAAGGTTAAGACACTCTGTTCTCTGTTTTTTGTGTGCATTCGAAATTTTGTCCCGAGTAAGAATCGAATTCACAGTCCTCATAGATTTTTTTTGTATTTGCGCCTTAACTTTACTGTTTACTTAATTTTAACTTATTTACTTCATTTTTTCAACTGGTTGTATGTCAAAATAATTAAAAAGTATATGATGAATACGTTACCCACATATTTGGGTCTTTCATAACTTTATACAATGAAGATATAATAAATAAAATATCGATGCACTAACGGTTTTTTTGTTTACCAAATATCCTTAAAATTGGTTTCCAAAAATAAGTCTTTAAAAGTAACAGACAGGAAATTCTTTCAATAAAATATCTAATTCAATATAAAAATAGTTAAGATAATGTATGCAATATTTACCTAGCGGTAGCTGTCTGGCTGTACGACGCCCGTGAGTCACACGGGACTGGTTTTAAACACACGACGACTACAATGCTATGTTACTCAAACTCAGCCTTAATCTTAGGAAGTATTGGTTCATGTTGAGCGGCGTAACTCAACGCCGTGCTTTGAAGATCGAACCCACAAGTTGCTCTTTCAATCACACGCT
>DWMZ01004098.1:0-12039 GCA_018249855.1 Eueides tales michaeli
ATATATATATATATATATATATATATATATATATATATATATATATATATATATATATATATATATATATATATATATATATATATATATATGTAATATTGTATATTGCAATATAAAAATCTTATAATTTTAAGTATAATTAATATTTGGAGTCTAGTGTAAAAGAATGACATATTTGTAAAATTTCACTTTATTCAATATGTGAGGTCGGCGTGGCGCAAATGTTAGTTACTTGAAACATTGCAGTTAGGTGTTCGATTTCTATTCAGGGGAAAGATTTATATTGATTTCTACAGAATGTCTCTGAAATGTAGAGAACGGAGGGTAGCACGCTTAATGCGGCATACAGCGTAAAGTTACCACCTGTAGATGTACAATATGGTTAGAGAATTCACATTTTCGTCTAAAAAATAGGCGTAATATTTTTACACATGGACTAGCAATTATTTTCAGATAAAAGCAAATATTTTATATGTAAAAAATATTGCTGTAAGTATGCTGACTGGGCTATTTAGCGATTCAATTTAAGCGATAAGCTGTGTATATATAAATACATATTTTTAAGTTTTTAATAAACAAATCATCCGCTGCAACTTAGTTCACGTGGACTTTAAGACGTAAAATGGAAAATTTCGTATATTTTTTAGGTTCCCGCTAGTGCTAATATCGGTGGGAACCTGGGTACCTAATGTTAAGAGGACGTTTTCCCCGCGAAGACACTTTCTTGATCTTTCTTTCGGTTGCAGAGCGAGGAAAATAAAGATATTAATTATATAATTTTCTCGACTGGAAATCGACCCCACACCTTATCGCGAAAACAGACTCACGCTTGACCTGAATTCCCATTGAATGAGCTTTGAACTAACAACCGTCGAGTGGTTATACTTGATGAAACGATGATTGAAACTCAAAAAATAAAAATGTGAATATCACAAATAGGACAGTCATATGAATGTAGTCGTTTTTGCTCTGTTCAAACTCAACAAGCCACCCACCCCTATTTGTGAATTCAGATTCAGAGATTCAGAGAAAACAATGTTGTAGATAAATTGATAAACAAAATTGCCCAAATATAACCATTGTTTTGACAAACCTTTTTTTAAAAAAATCACCTAAAAATCATTAACATAAAATAAAAAAAAATAAGAACTAAATTCGAATTTCAAAAACGCACATTTAAAAATGCCACTACCCTCTGCTAATCCGATTTTCATAAAATATAATATATTGATACCTGTCCTGTGGCTCGATCCACTTTTCCCTTCGTTTTGACCATTTCTTCGCTCTGGTAAAATGACAAAGCGCGGCGTTGAGAGCCGCTACTCAAGACGTAATACTGTAAATCAGCGGCAACGTGGAACGGAAGTATCTTGATGGGAACGTACAGTACGTTCCCAACTAAATACTTTCCTTAACTAGGTTCCCAGTTCTCTCACACTATCCTGCTTGTGTGGCATACAGCGTGAAGCAGAAATAAAAAAATAGACTTAGCTACGATAAATAGCATTATGCATCGCGGTGTTTCTTAATATGTATTAGCTTTCGATTGAAAATAACACACCAAAATCTGTTCATTCATTGAGGATCTATTGTGCCACAGAAACACACAACCCCCTATTTTTACGTCCGGTATTATACAAAAGTATCCATTTTCTTTTAAATAACAAAATAATGTAATAAACCTTACTTGTTTAGAATTAAAACTAAAAACGAAAACATATTCCTGATAGTAACTAAAAAAAGGAATTCCTAAAAACGACGTTTGAACTCTCACGACTGTGATTCCCTGACAATGGGACGGAATTTGCTTTCCGAAACAATTTTTACACAGAATCACGGCATGTCACAGCGGAATATCGAATAGTTGTAATTGTAGTTATATCGAAAATCTGTACAAAGCAACAAAGAGAGGAACTGTAGTTAAAAACAGTGAATATTTTAGTATTAGTTAAATTTTTGGTGGTTTTCTGTGCGCAGTTCGAAATTGGTTTACGGGAGAGGTAATATATGTCATTTTTATTCAAAATTAACTATATATATTTATTTTTTACTTTTTAATGCCATTCAATTCTGCTCAGTCATTTTTATTCATGTGTGTAATATTTAAGTTATTCTCCAAAATTGGTGCCGGTAGTAGGCAATATTTTGAGTCTGTCGTGGCAAAAGCGTGGGACTGCCAAAGCAACGTTTATGTATTCGAATCGGAATTTTGAATTAAATATTTGATATTTTCTTTTTTCATTTTGGTGACAAGTCACAGAACGGCGTTGAATTCCACCAATCTACATGCAATACCTAGAATTCGGCGGAAAGTAGAAAACGGAAATGTTTTAATGGTAACGGAGAGTTTTAACTATTGATTCCCAAGTTTCATTTGCCTATTCTGCTATATTAACAGAGATGTAGTTATAAAACACTCCGCTCCCAGTTTCCATCTGGTCAGTTAGATATGTAGCCAATGAATTACACATTCCTTGCAGAAAATAAAATTCAATTAAAATATAATATTTTTATAACAAATATTAACATTATACAAGTAGCATTAGGTATGGGATTACGACGTCATTAATTACTCAACAAGGCACTTTTTAGTTCTCGTTAAAAAAATATTTTTACATTGATTGAATCAATTCAATGAATATTCTAATGATGTAGAAATGAGATAATCAATTTGTATTACTATGTAGTTTTTAGTATGAAAAATGACTTGTTGTCTATATTTGCTGATTGATTTCAAAATAGCAGTAGGTACTTTTACCAAGTCCATATAGTTTTTTTACATAATATAAGAACAAGCAAACAAATCAAAAAATTTTATTTTTCTGTTATTCTGTTTGTGCGTACTAATCTCCGGAACACCTGAACCGATTATTATGTGACTAACACAAAAAGATAGGGGGAAGTTGTGGAGCAATATATAGGGTGTTTTTTCTATCTCGGAATGTTCGGACGTTGATCGGAGTTTACGCGGGCTCCGCCTCGCATATCTACTAATGTTATAAGTGTAACGAGTTTATTTCAACGCGCTAATGTAACAAACTACTGGCATTGGTTGAATAGTCCATCCATAGTTGGGCTATGGGCTATTACATTTTGAAAATCGTTTTGTTGTAAACCACAGTTCCTCCGGTCTGAGCTACCTTGAGGTCTTGAAGTGTAACATACACAATTCTTGAGCATTTCTATTTAGGCAAAACTAAAAAGCTTACACCTTAAAAACAAATTTTATATTTTAGATTTTAAAAGTAGTTTACTATAAAAAAAGAAAAATAAATAATTAAACGTGTAACAACAATCAACAATACAAATAATTTGTTTTGATTGTTAAAAGAAAGTATATTGCACTTAGGAAAGGCAAATACTTATCAAAAAAAAATTCAAAAATTTTTGTACGTTTTCTAAATAAGTAAGATTCTATTTATATATATAATTTTTTTTATTAAAATATCATTACTGATTAGGATTAGTATTTCGTTAAAACAACATTTTATTTGCTGATTACTGACATAAAAAAAAATTACACGGATTTTTAATAAAATATGGTTTTATTAAACAATATTTCAAGATTTTTTTTGTAAATATAAGTAATTTTTTTTTCTCAAAAAATTTCGAGCCTTAGTCTATTTTCAGTCTTAGCGATTACTTTCTAAATAAAAATATATTAATACAAACCTACTTGTGAAGCAACCTCCACTCTACTCCACTTTATCAAAAAAAAAACGTAAAAACCCCAAATATGTCATTATAAAACCCAAAACATCCCCTTTCTTGTATACCAAACAAACAAATTAACAAAAAAACAAACACTACAATTCCCCACAAAAAAAACAAATTAAAAAAAATGAGCCAAAAAAACAAAAAATAAACAAACGTAACTCACCTCAAAAGACCCGGTCTCGAAGCTTTATTCACCGCAAGTGACACGCATGGGCGGCGTTACCGTCTAAGGCGGGGCGACACTTGGCCCCCTTTAAGACTTCGATTGGACGACCGCAGTAGGGCGGTAGCTTGAACGTCAAGTATTATTATAAAATACGTGTTAGAAATGTATTTCCTAACAGTAAGGCTCCTAATAATCTAGAGAATAAATGCAGTTGAAATTATTAATATATTATTATTTTTACCAATGCTTAAAGTTTGTAGTTGAAGTGATACCTTGTAGTGTGAGTGAATTTATAATTTTAGATTGATTGAGTGTTGATACATTGATCTAGGGAGAGAAATAATAGTATATTAAAGGTACTGTAGTGTATTGTTCAGTGTAAGTCATTGTGGCAGTAATGAAATAAATGTGAAAAATTAATTAACTTATCATACTAATTTTATAAATGTTTTTGAGAATGTTTGTTCTGACTTCACGCAAAAATTACTAATTTTTGGTTATCAGATTTAGATAAACTTTACAATAATATTAATATTCTAAACAACAAATCGATGCCCCGACTCTAACACGTAAAATGGAATGTCCCGCTTTTTCCAGTTCCCGTCGGAGTTACGACGAATCGTCCTTTTAATTGTTCTCAATACTCGTTAACTCACATGCAAGATTCAATTTTCTAAGACCAGTAATTTCGTTTAACAAAAGAGATTTTCATGCTAATAATATATGTATATAGATAATAGGTACACTAAATAATATTAGATTAAATATCCCAAACATCCAAGTTACGAAAAAGGTAATCTGTACAACAGTATCTCGGCATAACTAATAGTATTTCACCTAAAACATACATTCAAGATTTGAATCGACTCTCAAACCCATAGAACGTAACGCTTAACGTTTAAATGTATTCAACAGACCGTGTAAATACTACATAGCGTTTGTGTAAAGTCCGAATTGGAACTTGGAAACAACATGCACCATTGCCCTGCTTTGAGGTGCTCCGAATCCTTTACTATTAATCAAAATCGAATGAGTAATTTCAATTACATTATACCTGCAGGAATTCAACGGTTTATATAATATTGGGTATGCGTAACAATTTCATATTAGACATTTGTTTTAAATGTTATTATTATTTTATACATCTCAATACTCCTTGTGCATCCTTGTTTTGAGGAGGTCTGTAGATTGCGATAATGGGTTCGATCCCCACTCGGGGGAATGATGAACGAGCCTGTTGTGTCTGAAATATATTTTATAAGAAATTCTTTCCATCTTTAAAGTGAGAATTAAAAAAAAATGTATTAAATTTATCTATTGAGAATATAATTTAAAGAAAAAGGCTAAAATATGACATCACGTTTTTGAATCCAAGACCGCCACTTCCCAAATACGTTAAAAAGCCATCAAAAATTCTAATTGAAAAATTATTTGAGCAGAAAAAAAGCCGAGCAACTTTCGATAATAAAAGTTAAAGTAAGCAAATAAAAACTCGTATGCGACGTATCGCACGCTTAGTAATAAAATGACCGAAAATGTTTTACTCCAAAATGAATATTGCAAACTAAAATATTGGTTTTAACACCAAATATTTGTGGATCAATTCAATATTTTGTACCTTTTTTGTTGGCCTGTCATGGTGCAAGGGCACAAGCGACTGCGATGCGATCCCTACTCTTATTCCTTCTAGGAATTGAAATTTTTAATATTTCAATATCTTCGCTTTGGTAGTAAAGCAAAGCTCGGCGTCGTGCTCCACCACTCAATATGAAATGTCCTAAATTAAGGGCTTAATGGACTGTCTTAAGTTTTGGGCGTGTAGGGGAGATCCATGTACCTTGGGACACCTTGTACCAAGGGACAGTGATAGATTTACTTTAAATTTGACGTTATAAGTGTCACAAGCTAACTTCTAGGGATTTTATGTCCAACATTCCGCACGCGAAAAACGGTCATTTTCAATGTTTACAGCAAGTAGTTGAGTATTGGCAAAATTTCGCTACAGTTTTTTTTCTTCCCCTATTTTTATGGGTGTTTTGAGTGTGGTGTCGAGTTGAGAAGTTTTGCTTTACGCTTAGTTAGTTGTTATTTTCTTGTTTTTTGTTTTTCATTTTACATTCTATCAATTAACATACTCGTAAATTCAGTTTACATAAATACATCAGTTTATATAAATACATAAATTCACACTTCTTTAATAAAACAAAATGTGTACCATGTGACAGTCCAAGCAAATATCGTTTGAAAGTTCACTATAATGCGGTTATTATTTTTGTTATGTTAGATGTCGATTCGAAAGGCAGCTTAAGAATTAATTGATGCTAAAAAACTATTATTATTATAATATTGATGATAAAAATCTGTGATAGGTCGATATATCAAGGAAAAGCGAAAATACAACGGTCATGTATATTCAAAATATCACGTGACATAAGGCGAAAGATGTAGCAAAGTCACTATTTATTATATAATATCTATAATTATTGTTTGTGTCAATGCGCTTGAAATTTCTGTGTTTTCTTGCTATCACTAAGAATATATTTTAAGCCACATACGATTAATGGCGCATCCTCCGAAACATTGGGTGCTGCTACTCCCAATGAGTGATATAACGCTGAAAAACTTAAAGATTTTTCATGAAACATGATCTAATTTAGAAAATAAGGTGCTACTAATCATGGACAACCAAGAGTGTATGAGGGAGAAAAAAATACGAGATGAGTTCTATTACTATCTAACGTTAGATAGTAATGACGATCAATGTGTTGATCATATAGAAAGAGATCGAATGACTTTTTAATTGTGTAGAATGTGAAAAGATTATTATACTATAATAAGAAAAGAAGACTGGATCCAAAATACAAATTGTCGCTTTTGAGTCCATGAAGATGCACCAGTAATGAAAATTACTGTCAGAAAAAGTGTGAAAACGCCTAAATCCCTTAACGACCAAAACTATAGATGTGTTCAAAAGATTACTAAATGTTCCTAAACCTGTAATATTATTATCTGCGAGAGTATTAAATTTTTACAATTATCACAAATAAAAAATATTCATCAAATTTATTGTTGAAATTCTAATTATCATTCTTTCTTGAAACAAATAGAAAAATATATTAATTGTAGTATATGTATTTCATCCCAAGGTACAAACGTTACTGTCTCAAAATATATGACGTGGGAACAATAAGGTATGTTGGGGCATAATTACAAAATCATTTCTTATTTTTTTTTTTCAAAATGGTAATTTTAAGTAGTTTTATGTATGACTGATTCTTAATGTTGCCATAAAAATGTTCTTAATGTTGCCGTTTTGCGAATTATCGAAACAGTAGTAAAGACGTTTCAATTGCTAACCAGGGTTCGATTTAGTGAGCGCGCCAACATCTGTGAGCTATATTAATAATTCAGACGTCCGCACTGTAAGCACTAGTCAAGTCACATGTGACGTCAAAGTCACACGAATTTTACCGTATCTGTGGTACGCTATGACCGCTGTTTTGATAATTCAGAAAACGGCCAATGTTTCACTTTAAGTAAAACAGAAGTTGTGTGGAATTGAAGAAAAGTTTCATCATCTTCAAGGATTTCCCTTACTTAGGTTTCAATGTTACCTCTGTATTCCTTACCATGTCCAGGGCAAATCTTTATGTTGATATTTCATGATTAAATAGATAATATTATTTCTCTTTTAATTTTTTACCATGCTCCTTTTCTGTGCTTTCAAGATTGCGTGTTGAATAGTGAAGCTCAACGCCGCACTTTGTCTACTTTAAATAGAAATTAAAATTACAATATATAGGCACATAGGAAAGTAGAAAGTATGGTATTTTATATTCTAGTGTCTGTCTACAATTAACGTGTGGCATCTTCATCCATTTCATCCAATCCAAATGGCATAATTTAATTTAATACTTTTCTCTTTATTATATTCGCCTAAACTATTCAAAAGATCTTTAAACATAATTTATTGTAATATATTTATAAATAACAACTGCTTTAACACGCTGTATTTACATTATAAAATTTATTATTTTCCAGGTGGTGGCTTAACAACTGAGATTTTCTTTTTTATCTCTTAATTAATTAACTCGAGAATCGCTGATAAATATCCGACGGAGCTTTTCTATTGCGAAAATGAAAATTACGTTGTATACGAGTTATGAGATAAAGCGCGTAAGTGAATTAATCTAAGGTAACAAAAGTGCTTTTGAAGTGTCTTAATGGGAACGGAGTATGTAACTAGACTAGAATGAAGCTAGAAAAAATAATCACACACCAATTAATTCGTACATTTTTATATTCTCAGTACAACTTATTTATGTCTCTGTAGGGAGATTTTTTCTACATAACTTGAAAAGATGGCTTAGTTATTAAATGTTAAATTTAGTAGAAATTTTTAGAAGTCTTTTTTTAGTGCTGTTCTACTATACTTTAGTAAAATACACGAAAAATCTCGGCGTTCTACGCCGCTGTGTACCGAATGTAGTTTGTTTGTCTGTCACTCAGCAAGTGAAATTAATTGTAATTACTTTTTATATACTAATAGTTTTTCATATTACGAATATTTTGCTCTATTTATATAGCTAGTCTTCATTTCATGGCGACGTCGATAGGAAGTACGCTAAAGGTTGTGATCACGCGTCGAATTTCATATAAAAAGCAGCAAAAACGATGGGTACGCGTATCTTTTGATTGCGTTGATTTAGTAACTTGATTTTTTATGCTACAGAGGACCTGGATGTTTCTTGCTTGACCCCGCGTGATCTTGAGATAAATAGTCTATACAGACGGACCACAGAATAAGGGTTCAGATTTCCCTTTTGAGGTACGGAATCCAGAAATAATAAAGAATTATAGTCCATATAAACAATGCTAACGCACACTCCCAGGTATAAAATAAAATACAATATTTATTCCTTACAATGTACATGAAATGCAAGAATTACATCGATTGCACGTGTAAGCTGATGCCTTTCAATAGTGCTAATTGAAAATTCAGAATTTTACAGGTTCAATGTACGACATGATTTCAGTAAAAATTGTTATCGACGTATGTATATTTTTTTTGCCTTTTTGTATAAAAGTATAACTCGACACTGTCGTGGTAGACGGTCGTGTGTTTGATTCCAGAATGAAGAAGAAAGGAGAATTATACATTTTTATTCGTTCTGGTAAGAAAATAAGGCGGCGTTGGGTTACGCCAACCACAATATTATGTCTCGAATATTGAGAAAACGTAAAAAACGGAGTGTGCTGGTTTATATTTTAATTTATGAAACAACCTATTAGTTTCCCTATGTACCTACATAATATAATGATATTTTGTTGTCGTTTACGTTAGAAATTGTAGAAAAAAAAATGATAGTTGATTTTGGTTTACAAAATAATTTTGTGAACCAAAATCAACTATCATTTTTTTTTTTAAAGAAAAAATAATATAATAAAAAATCTTTATGTTAAGGTATTTATATGAAGACATAAACAACACATAAAGCCATTGTATACAATACATAAAGTCATTGTAACAATAAAACAATAACATGAAGTTTGTTGGAATGTTGCTGAAATTATGACTGAAAAATGTCAGAAAAATTTGAAATTTTAAAAAATTAGTTTAATTTATTTTGCACTTTGGCAGATTTTTCTTTGAATATTCTGTTTTTTAGATTCAAAATTTAATTTACATACCTTACAATAGTTGGATCGAAGAAAAGAAGTTGCTTTCTATACAGTCTGTTTTACACTAGAATTCCAAACATTGGTGTTAAAAATTAATATATTCCCTCGCGTGGGAAAGAACTTCAAATCCATCGCGATTTTATGCACTACTAAAGCCTCAAATATTTTAAATAATTGATGAGATATATTTTACTAATTTTAGCAGCTATTCTCCGTTATTTTTCTATACGTTTTCTACATATATATTTTTCTTTCCAAAGTGTAGATTAACGCTTTAAAAATGGTAAAAATTATTTAATAAATAGTATTATTTTATAATATTTTTTCTTGTCAAAACTTGGGTAACGGATATTTGTAAAAATATGCCAACAAAATAAATAAGTTGTAACAAGCGTTTAAAAATATCGACGTAGCTTGATGACATTGTATGGCTTAGTGGTCAGAGCGGTTAAATGATTTTGAACTGGCGCCGGTTCAAATCACACGTAGCGGACATTCAAATTTTAATATGTTTTCTAAATAAATAGCTTTTTCAATGTTTTTGTCTATACACTACGAGTATAACTAGATGAGAATGTACGGGTACATGGCAGAATAGGCAGTGGGAATCTGGGATCAAGTGTTAAGACACTCCGTTCCTATTAAGATAATTTTTTTCTGTAATCTCCTTTGAACACTAATATTGCGTGTTGAGTGGCGTAACGTAAAACGGGCTTACTTTAACACTAAGGATAATTTTGACAGTTTTTAGGGCAACTTGGTCCTTGTCTATCGTGGATAATAAAAAAGTTTTATTTGTTTTTTTATTGTTGTTCAAATTTGTTAAGTTTTTGTAAAATTGATTGTAATAATTCTAATGTTAATTGTGATTCGAAAGATAATTGCAAGAAACCTAAGCTGTTACGGTTTCGTTACCAGAGCAACAAAACACAAGTATATATATATATTTCCCCCGCGTGGGAAAGAACTACAAATTCATCAATTGATATTTACGAAAGTATATATATTTCATTTCTTCTAATAGGGATTGAACCCAAAACCTGTCGCGTTTACAGTGGTTTGATTGTGTCTCTGCGCCACAATTGTCCTACATACTAAGCGATATAATAGGTAATTTAAAATCATATATTTAAAATTGCAATGTTAAGACACACAATACTATACATCTCACTTTAAAAGAAGTGGCCGTAAATATTTAGTGGAACAACCTTTACACCCTCACGGCGTAGTGGAACAGCGCCTAATGATAAACGCGATGGCTGTAAATTCAATTTCCACTCGTTGGTACTATTTATTTTCATTTTCCGCTCTCTGTTGGACAAAGCGAGGCGTTAACTTCTGCCAGTTACTACGCAATGTCTGTCTGTCAAATTGGACGAAAAGTGGAGAAAAGAGTATCTTGACACTGAGTTTCCACTGCATACACTGGTACGTGCGAGATTGAGCATGAAGCTGCAATCAGCAATCAATCAGTTGCTTTGCATTATCACGTTATACAAACAAAATATGATAATTGATTTTGGTATCATTCACTAATTGGGCAACCTATACATTTAATGAGTTACGACGGTGGCTAATATTCTATCTATCTTTTAAAACAAAAATAAATATGTGGTACCTTTGGTTCGAACACAAGATTTTCACTAATAGTCGACTGTCTTGCTATACATATGTAATATATGCGGGATTCAATGTGAAACTAACGTAAAGTAAATAAATAGTAATAAATATTGTATTTATTTCCTGAACCTGCGTAGAAGATCAAATTAAATCTGTTTAGCCGTTTGCGAGATTACCGCGTAAAAACGTATAGACAAAAAATTTAAAAATCACTTTTTTGGGCCCTATTACAATAATATACGTTGCGTATAAGACTTCTTTTAATATATCTTCCTTGTACAGAATGTATTCGGTTATAGATTTACTATGAGTATAGATAACAGTAGCCTATGATTGATTTCTACTTAATCCAACATTTATAACTTAAGACTAATTTAAAAAGAAGATATTATTATAATATTATAATATAACGTACAACTGTGTATTAATAAATACAAGTTTAATACATAATCCTTATAAATACGTACCTATACATCAGGTTTTACAAAAAATTAAGCAAAAAATGATGGTTCTGTAAAAGTTCTGCTCAAAGTAATGGAGGGATTACGAATGCACACAAATGAAATTTTACGTAGATTTAGAAACAATGAATGGATCAAGCAAGGATTTTCCAAAAAATCTTTTTCATAGTGGCCGTCATTTTACGAAAAAATTTTCCTGATACGGACTTTCATTTGGTGAACTGTAATGCTATTTGACTGTGAGACGCAAAGGAGAGTCATGTGTTTATATATATATATATATATATATATATATATATATATATATATATATATATATATATATATATATATATATATATATATATATATATATATATATATATATATATATATAGATATAGATATATATAT
>DWMZ01004099.1:0-12038 GCA_018249855.1 Eueides tales michaeli
ATATATATATATATATATATATATATGTATATATAGATATATATATATATATATATATATATATATATATATATATATATATATATATATATATATATATATATATATATATATATATATATATATACCTGCTCTATGAAGGATACAGCGTGAAACTAAGAAAGGAGAAATATAAAGGTTAGTGTTTATCTACTAATATGGAGGACAATTTCAATTCTCTCTTTTTAGCTTTCCACTATATTCCTTTTAAAGCGGGAAGTAGAATACCTATTGTAAAGATACCACACATCACCTAGTTGTCTCAAAAAAAATTCTCACATCACCCAATTTTCAAAACATTGCGTAGTGTGGCAGAATTTAACGCTGCCTGTTCGTCTTTTAGAGATTATTCCCCCGATCTATTAACAACTAAATTTTTTTTTAGCTTTAAGATGTATTCCATAGTAAGGGCACAGGGAACTTGCGATTCTAGTGTTAAGACTCTCCGTTCTACTTCCATTCGCCACTTTCCACCGAATTTGATGAATTGCATGTTGAATGGCGGAACCCAACACCGCCCTTTAGCCTTGTTACCAGAGCGAAGAAATAAAACATTAAATATTTAAATTTAAAATACTAAGTATTTCATTTCATCGAACCAACAACCTGTCGGTTACAGTCATCATGCTTGTGCCGCTGTGCCACGACAGGCCTCGTAATAATTATGTAGAGTTAAAATCAGCCCACTAATTGAAGTCGGCTGATTTATTATATATAAAAAAAAATAACCTAAAAATAAAAGCCCAGGCGAGAAAAAGTTGTTCTTGTAAACTTATTAACGGCTAAACAAGTCCCAGAATGTTTTGGGGCGGAAAGCATTCAAGTTAGATTAAAATAGTTGGCGACTGCACGCAACTGTACAATACGTGAATAAGCAAAGTACAAGCTTTCTTTGCTTTCACGCTGTATTCCGAGCACAGCAGGGTAGGCCCTTTTTATTAGCAGGGTAGAGTCGGAACACTGGAAACCTAGTGCAAAAATACTCCGTTCTCATTAAAACATTTCCATCCCTCACTTTCCGCCGAATTGAGACATTGCTTATTGAGTGGCAGAACTCTAGTTCAGATCGAACACAAAAGTATTTTTTATAGTGAGAGGTAATTACAATAGTTTATTCCTTCAGATGAGATTTACAACTGTCCGTTTCTTACAACTTTAGTGGATTGATAAGAGTTTGACAAATCCACTTAAGTTTTTCCACTCTGGTAAGGCAAAGACGGTGTTGAGTTACGCGACTCTACACGCAATATTTTGAAAAATGGGTAAATGGAAAACAGAGATCCAGTTAATAAAGCGTGTTACTTAGTACCAAAGCAAGAAAATGAAAATTTGATCTATACCGTCTCCTTTAGTGTTGGACACAGTGCTGCTACGTCAAAACTGCCTTAATACATTTTCCAATACACATAAAGACAATTTTCACGGCACTGCTATGGATAAATCATAAATATACGTTTTAAAATTAAAACCTTGCCTTTCGCCGAGCGATCTGCGAGATTAAAACAATCGACCGGAAGTAGAAAAAGCTTGAGGAAGGAAGTGAGAGGACGCTGACTGATAACTTTTACACGACTACCTGGAGTATTTTGTACGCCATCGCTTTGTCTTGCTTTCTTTAAGTTTATCATAAATTGTGATAAATATTTTTTATATTTATCATTTTCCATAATGTAGTACGATAAGAGGTCAAATTCAAATTTATATTTCAGTATCCTGCCTCGTCTAGACAAAGAGAAGCTTTTAAGACACTCTGATTCCCACTTGTATATTGAGTGGTTAATTTCTCCATGCTAGCTATGTTAGCTTTTACCAGAATGAGGCAATAAAATTAATTTATTCCCCAGGCCGAGAAGATTAAGCTACACAATTTGTCTGATATTACCAGGAAAAACTTTGTTCTAAGAAATCATTCATTCCCTACAATGAGATTTCAATCCACTACCCATTATAAGACGATCTGTATTATAATGATAGTAAATAAGCTTTATTAGAATTATATTTTTTTTGGAAGGAAGTTCCTTATTTATATATAGCAGGGTAGATAAAAGGAACCTAATATTAAGTCTTCTAACCACTGTCCAAATTTTCAAGATATTGCGAGTTGATTTACGATTCTTAACGCCGTACTTTTATATTACCAAAAACATAAAATATGTATGTATGTATTCCGTACATATGTATTTATTTATAAAAAAAATAACTAAAAGCTCTAGCAGCTCGTTCATTTTAAATTATTGGCAATTCATATAAATTTCTGTGAGACCGATTTAATGTCATCAACATGCAAATATTCTCATTTGAATATACAAACGCACTCGATCAAAACTTACTACAAAAATAAGTTAAGTTTTAATTTGTTTACGTCATATAGATATTTGGGAATGGGATAAATATATATTTTTTTATTGTTAGGCATAGGTAACATAACCTAGTGTTAAGACTCTCCGTTCGTAGTAAGACAATTTTTTTTCTTCTTTTTGGATGTAATACGTGTTGAGTGGTGGAACTCATTACCAGGTTTCGTCTAACAAGGCAAAAGGCAATTATTTGTTCGCACAAGTAACAAGAACGAAGAAATGAAAATATTAAATATTTCCCTTTTTCGGGTGGGAATCAAACCCATAACCTTTCGCTTTTTAGTTGCTCGCTTGTGCGAAGCGTCAGGATATATTGATATTTGATATACTAGCGCATTTGACCTTTATTTAATTTTTTTCCCTATTTTCAATAATGACGAAAATACAGAAACAAATATGTATTTTATGTATTATTGTTTGTATGTTTTGTTTGCGTTGACTTACTGGGGCTTGATTTTAAATGCTTGTGACCTGAATATTTCATATTAATTTCAGCTTGATACATTTACGTGGTCTCGATATAAACAGTGTTCACAGATGGACAGAAAACAAAATCTTGTAAGGGTTCCGTTTTGTTCTTTTTTTAAATAGTATTCTTTCTTGTCAAACGATAATTCTATCGAATTGTCTTTGGGTAGCGGAAATGAGTAAAAATCTCCCTACAGAGATGCTAACAATGTAAATAATTTGTTACAAGCGTACTTCTTTTTTTAGCCCTGATAACTATAACACACCGGTCACCAACTATTTTAATATAAGTTAAAGACCCATTCGCGTCGCAGCATTTGGGGACTTGTTCAACCGGTAATACGCTATCTTGGTTATTACATTTCCGGAACCTATTTTTACCGAAACTTGGAAATTAATGTAAAAATCTTATTACACAAGACTTAAAGTGTATTTATTTTGTATCCCATTTTAATTAAAGCTTTAGTGGGGCAGAGTTATATTGCCTAACTGTAATCGATATAGAAGGGACTTGAATCCATACGCGACAGATTGTTTTTATATATTATATCCATTTTCCCGTTTCGTAGATCAAAAAGCGGCGTTAAGTTCCGTTACTCAACACGCTGTCATTAAATTCCAAGGTTTCCTATGTCTAACTTGCAATGCGGGAAAAACTGACGTTTGGTATGTCTATATTTTTTTATATAGTTTTTAACTAATCTATCTGCACATGCTTATACACTTTCTGAACCTTGCTCATTCCACACTAAACGAATTTTTTCCTTATAATTACGCTTATTTAACTAGAATTTAATGCTTATTGACATCTCTAAATGCGGTTATTTTATCGCGCTACGCACTCGCGGCTACACCCGCTAAAACTTAGCAATTATTTATTTACTAATCTGAATTACTTTCTGGTTTTAATAATAATCATTTTAAAGGTAATAATTATTTATACATTGAAAAGTAGAGTTTAGCTAATACATTATTCTAAAACCTATTATTTTGTGGGAATTTTGTTGAACCAAAAACTTCATTTTAATTTTTATATTACTTTTTATGTTAACTGTTTTAAATAAAAGAAATAGTTTACCATAATACAATAGCGAATGCATTAAAATTAGGTGAGCCGTTTCCGAGATTAGCCTGAACAGACAAAAATGAAAAAAAAAATAATTGTTCTCTATTTTATTACACTGATTCAAGCCCAATAATACATATTCTCATATATCTTCGGAAAGCTATCAGTTATAATTTTATTATATGTATAGATATCCTGTCTGATGTACTTAATCGCGGCGTTCAATGCCTCAAACTCAACGGAAAGTGGTGAAAGAAACAGAGTGTCTTAACACTAGGTTTTCAAATTCCCTCTTACCTACCATATGCACGATACAGCGTGAAGCTGAATAAAAAAAAACAAAGACTTAATTAAATCTCTTTTGTGACTAAAAACATCAATCAAACATGTCCAAATCACAATTGTTCAGTAGTCGTATAATTTGTACACGATATTCCTTTTATCCATTATGATTGATGGGATCCCGTCTAAGGAAAACACAGATTTTTCCATATTTTTTTTCAAAGATTCAATTATATTGTTCTGACAGTCAAAAAAATGATTTTATTTTGTGTTTCAGGTATATTGTTATTATATACGAGGTGTGTTCAAAAAGTATTTCGAATTTTGAATTTTCACTTAGTTCGGCCATTTTGAATATTCAGTTAATTGTTGACAGCTTTGCTTGCACGTGTATTGGCTCGTCTTCGATTTTTACCTACTCAAAAAAATGGATAGAAAGAGCCTATATCGAATTTCGTATGAAAAACGAAATGAAGTGCGAAGATGCATTCCGAATGTTGAATGTGGTATGGTGGTGGTGGTAGCTTCTCCGTGCTAACTTGGATCGAAGCAACGTTTATCAATGGTACAAAATGTTCTCAGAAGGCCGAGAAGATGTGAACGATGAAGAGCATACCGGACGCTTGAGCACATCAACAACAGACATTTTCTTCGATTGCAGGGGCCTAGAATATCATCAGTTACCCTGGGTAGAACGGTTACTAAGGAATATTAACTGCAAGTTATGTGTAATTTGCGCGAAGAAATCCGCCAGTAACGCCCGGATTTGTGGAAGAACAAAAATTGGCTATTGCACCACGATAACGCCCCTGTTAACACATCGTTGCTTGTGCACGACTTTTTGGCCAAAGACAACACACTAATGATGCCGCAGCCACCGTATTCCCCAGATCTGGCCCCTGGTGACTTTTTCTTGTTCCCGAAACTAAAGAGGAGGACGAAAGAGGCCGATGAAAGGACAACGCTACGCTATGATTGACGAGATAAAGACGGCATCGTAGGGGGAGCTTAATAAATAAAAAATATACTCGTTGATACTGACTCTGGTCAAATGATCACTTTAGAATGTAATACGCACATGACAGATTAGGCAAAGGGAACTTGGGAACCGAATATTAAAACACTACGTTCTGATTATGCGACATCTCAGTTCCCCACTTTCCGTAAAATTCTTGAAGCATTGCACGTTGGTGGAGGATTTCGACGCCGCACTTTGCCTTGTTACCAGACCGAAGAAATGAAAATATTAAATATTTCATTTCCTCAAGTGGGGATCTCTTTTCTCGACCTATCGTGTTGGCCATATGCTTTTTCCGATGTTCCATGCATGACACCTGATGAAACATAAATTACTACGGGAAAAGGAAGTACATTTCAAAGGAAACTAACATTCACCTCATTAGTGATTGTCTTTTCTCTAGGTTCCCTCTGTGTACCCAGTTTTATGGGTAAACAGCGTAAAGATAAAAAAAAACATCAAAGATAAAAACGTATGCATCTTTTAGGCGAAAATTTAATTATGTTATTTCAGTTTATTCAATTTGTATTATTTAATTTATATACATATAAAAGCAGATTTTTTGTCTGTCTTCTTTTTATTAAAAGTGCTCGAGAAAATAAAATATTTAATAGTTACATTTGTTCGCTCTGGAAACGTTACCAAGAGCAATGTAACCTTCTATAAATAAACCATGAAAATCAAATCCGAGTGTCTTAACACTAGATTTCCAAATTGCCTCTCATTACTTACGCCACCTTAAAAAGAAGCACAGTAAACTGATAAAATAATTAATCTTGTTTCCATAAATTAATAGGGTGTTGAAAATCAGTTTGATAGTTATATATTCGATATTTTCATTTTGCACGGAAGCGCCGAGTAATAATTCCAATCAGTCACAATTATATAAGTCATCAGTTTCATGGTAATATCCAATTATGACGTTTCCATCTCTGATTGGAATTAAAAACAGCTATTGATATAATTATCATTGTAATATTCAATCGTTATGGTGGCGCGGGACACCATCTAATTGTTAATTCGATGGTTGCGGCTTCGATCCTGATTCGGAGGATTTGGAACTGGCTCTCCTAAGACATATCTGCACGATGATATGCGCCGCCCGCAGCCGCTTCCAGTAACCTTAACCAGATTATAGATCCACCTATTGGAGTGATGGTTTTTATGTTCAATTCTTCTGTCTATTAGATAAAACATTGCATCGATATCCAATGTAACAAAAAGATTTCCGCAATATCTGGGGAATGGAACATGTTAAGACTAAAATGTATAGAAATGTACCTTTTAGTTACATTGACGGCACTGTGCAAGCAACGTTCCTGTAGCTCCTCTGGGGCCGTGAGCCGCGGTGACCACTCACCATCAGGTTACGCGTACACTCGTTTCCTGTCTTTTCTATAACAAATTAAAAAAAACTGATTCCACTGACGAGCCTCGACGCAAAAACAGGGATGTTATAAGTTTGACTTGTCTGTTTTTCTGTCTGGGGTACTCTAACTGCTGCGCGGTGGTTTTAGGTATTTTTGAAAAAAATCGAATTAGCAGCTTAGGAGTTGCAAGCACTTTGTCAAAATGGGGTAGTGATTTTTTGGGTCAAAGTATTTTTATAATTTTATTATGATCATAAAAAACCAGGACATTACGTGTTTAGTTGACAGAACTCAACGTTGCGAGCATTACATTAACAATAATATAAACATCGATTGATATCTAACAATAAAACAATTAAGATAACGTAAGACAATAGCTAATACATTTAACGCGACGCAATCACACGCTTTATTGAATAGAGACTGTTACTAAAGTTTGTACGTGGATTACCGGATATCATGTCATAGTTATAGGAATGTTGGTTAAACTGTTAGGTTCCCTGCATTCAGGGATGCGTGAAGTATATTGAGTTAGTATGATATTTTATGTTCATTTTTATTTTTCCCTTACCTCAATAGAACGCTCACTTTTATAGGATCAGACTTCCCACTTTTATACGAGATATTATGCTGAAATTAATATAATATTAAAACTAATAATAAGGCCTGTCGTGGCGCAGCGGCACAAACGTGTGACTGTAAGCGACAGGTTCTGGTTTCAATCCCCAGTCGAGGAAATGAAATATTTAATATTTTCAATTTAAATATTTAATGTTTCATTTCTTCGTTCTGGCAATTAGGCAAAGCGCGGCGTTGAGTGCCTCAAATTCGGCGGAAAGTGGGGAATGGAAGTGGAACAGAGAGTCTTAACACTAGGTTCCCGGATTCCCTCTGCCTACCCTGCCTCGTGCGGGATACAGCGTGAAGCTAAAAAAAAATAATAAAAATAAATAAATAAAAAACCTAAAATCTAATAATAATAATAATAACTATGGTCCATTTCATAGACAAAATTGAGATTCTAATCCTCCTTCTCATAAAAATCATTGAACAATCAAAAAAGTTATTATTAGAAGAAGTGGATATTAAGTAGTAGATATTTAATTTAAAAAAAATAATAATTAAATTTGTATTTTACAGTTGTTGACATACAATCCTGAAATTTATTGTGAACTTTCAGCAAGCGAGCTTGACTCGTTTTAATTTATTTCTATTATAGAAAAGATTGTGT
Source organism: Eueides tales michaeli (assembly GCA_018249855.1). NCBI lineage: Eukaryota > Metazoa > Arthropoda > Insecta > Lepidoptera > Nymphalidae > Eueides > Eueides tales. The sequence goes on from DWMZ01004099.1 coordinate 7,832, forward strand.
TTTTATGTATAGAAGTGTTAATTTTATTCCTTTAATCGCTTATTCTCTTAGCGAGCCTAAACTATCTAAGCCTTTCTTCTTCTTTCTCACCGTGACATCCTCAGTCATAGTTACCTCAAAATACTACCTGTATATCTTCAGTACGGTCAGCTTATATCACGCCTATCCTATGAAACCAATACGGAACAGCATATCATTCAATTTTCTTAATTCTTGTGAAAGTCAATAAGTGCACAAACAAAAAAAAGTTTTGTCTACACTGGTTCCCAAAAATAATTAATTCAATACAAATATATAAAGTACGTATTTAAGCTATTATAAGCATAAAGGTTTTAATAATTTAATTTTTATGTCATATATCTAGCCCGTCGTGACGCAGTTGAATTCCGCCACTCAATATCAACAGGCAATGCCTCACATTCAGCGGAAAGTGGAGAACGGAAGTGAAATGGAGCGTCTTAATACTAGGTTCCTAAATTTTTTTTATCTACCCTGCCATGTGCGGGATACAGCGTGAAGCTGAAAAAAAATCATATCTATAATTATATACATATTTCTGTTATCTGACATATAATATAAGAGTTAACGCTAACTACTATTTTCAATTTTTCAAACTATATATTTAACAAAAAAAAAACAACAATTCAACTTTCAAAAAAAATTTGAACAATACGGCTGAATATTTCACATATTTTGCAGCGTACGTGCTATAATAACATAAAAAACTAACAGACGCAAGATGGCCGCCGGCCGCGACCCCGCAACAAAGCGCGCGCGTCGTATAAATAATATTTATGCTTCCTCGTCTACGACGCGCGAGGTTTTGTATTCAATTGTAAATTAAATTAACGTAGCGGTTAGTGTGACATTATTATACAATAAAAGAGATTTTTTAATTTTTCGCTTCGGCATAGAGCAGAAAAGGCAGAGGGAACATAGAGTTAAATTATTCCTTTAATATTTTCATTTCTTCGCTCTGTCCATGAAATACAATTTGTAACACCATTAAAATAAAATATGAAACGTTCAAAATTATTGAATCGTTTCGCAAATCAGACTTATCTTTGATACATAAAGCTCACCTCCAAGTCCCGAGGGTGCGGGGGTACAATTTACATTCCCTAATCCTATGGTACCCCTAAAATGGGAACACAGTCATTAAAACTTTCCCAAGATATATTCGAAGGACCATTACGTGTTTGGGGAGGCGCGAAGTTATCAAATATTCAGTGATTTCTTATTGTTTCTATTATGATAATAACTGGTAGTGAGGGGCAAAGTGCTTTATAGAGAACCGTGTGTTGAACGGAAGAGATCTCTTCCGTTCAATATTTTAATTTTGGAGCCATAGTGTATAGAGTGGCGGAACTCAACGCCGCGCTTTGCCTTATTACCAGAGAGAGAAAATATTTTGTATTTAATTTTCTCGAATGGGAATCGTAGCCACATTTTGTGCCGCTGCGCCAAAACAAGCTTCATTATTATTGATTATTACAATTTATTAAATCTTATTTCAATTAGTAATTTTCAATTAACAAATTAGAAAATATATATTCTAGTATAGAACATATACACTTTGTAGAAGGTAAAAATTATTTGAGAATGGAATAGAAATTAACTTTTCGAAAACTCTGATAACGTCAGAGGGATGAGAAAAAAATAAAAGTAACTGAAGTAACTCTGACCTGTCGTGACTGTAAAAGACAGGTTGTGGGTTTGATCCCCACTCGAGGAAGTAAAATATTTAATATTTTCAAATTTAATATTTAATGTTTTTATTTCTTCGCTCCGTTAACAAGGCAAATCGCGGCGTTTCGTTTCGTCACTCAACACGCAATGCCTCAAGTTCAGCAGAAAGTGGAGAACGGAGTGTCTTAACGCTAGGTTCCCAAGTTCCCCTTGTCTGCCCGCCCGCCCCATGTGTGGGATACAGCGAGAAGCTGAAAAAAAAGAAAAGTAATACTGACCGCATGTACAATAGTGATTATACAAAACAACAAACGTAATGCAATACTTACAGCTAATACAGCCTTTCTCAACAGATGGATTATCCCAAACAAAATTATTATTATAACTCGTGTTAGATATCGCGATTAGTGCGTTCAGCTGAATAACATTGTCTTAGTAACAATATTGTAGAAGTATAGTTGTACTACGGTAGCAAGGTAAACCTCGAGTCCTTGAATGTGGTGGACTTCATTTACATTTTCAGTTATGGACTTCGCACTGTATCTTGTTGAAGCAAGGAGATTGACATAATTAATTTCCCCGACTGAGAATTCCATGCCACACCGTTTACAGCCAGATATTCCACTGCACGACTATACACATACATATTATTTCCCGCACATTGCAACTTTCCGCCGAATTCTTGAGGCGTTGAACGCCGCGCTCTCCTCGTTAGAACGAGGAAAATATTTTATATTAGCGACCCGGCCGCGAACTGAATATTTTAAATTAACGTGACTTTATATCTATTAATAGATTTAAATAAAACAAATACTAAACGTTGAGGAATAATTGCCATAATATAAAAGCTGGCAACGCATCTATAGCCTCTATATTACACGGAGCCGAGGGCGGCGGTAATTTTATCATCAGGTGATCCGTACGCTCGTTTGCCTTGTCTTTTCCATTAAAAAAAGAATGGAGGAACTCAACCTTGTGCTTTGTTACAAAAGCGAGAAAGTGAAAATATTAAATATTTTATTTTCTCCAGTGGAAATAAAACCTATATACAACCTGATGCGTGTGTCGTCGTTAGTCTCACACTTGTACACCTGCGCCACGAAACGCCCAAAATCTGTATAAGTTTAATTTACTTAAAAATACTTTCTACATCTATTTAGGAAAAGCTTGAACTAATCTTTGTACTCGCAAAGCACATGATTCTGCATACTTTTAAGGTCTTAATGCTAATCCACAAACCCATATTATAAATTGTAAATATGAATTTCGATGCGTTATCCGCGATATGTTATTTTTATTGAGTCGTATTATGCACTGGCACTGACACCGCACTGCTTTGTGAGGTATGAGTTATACAGGCGTGTTAGCGTTTGTAAGCACATTCAATTATAAGATATTCTCTCTACAAATACAATTTGTAGAGGTTTATATTTAACTAGTGATGACCCGAGACTTCGCTTGTGTTAACTATGACATACGAATTTTTAGCCAATTTCTGTAAGAGTTTCGAAAAGTCTTTTACTCGTGCTCCCCTAAATTTTATGAATCTCAAGAACATTTTTTTTACTATTTTTTTTAAAAATACTACTTTTAAGCATATATGCGTATGTATGTACGCCAACAAAATGATCTTATAACGGTAACATTTTTCTTTTTGAGATCCTAAATTCTAAAAAAACGATTCAAGATGCCTTCAGTCAACCAAATTTTAAAAAACCTATAAATGCTTAACGAGCTTAAAAAAGCTTTACCTACAGTTATAGTATCGAATCAGTGGCAAGAGGCAAATAATTACAATTTCGTTTGCACGCGGCGGTCCCGAGCACACATCGGGTTTAACAAACAAACCTCTTTTGACTGATACCGTGTTCAACCGTGTTTGCCTTATTGACTTGACCATTGTATTGTGTGGGAGTAATGAGGTGGATATATGAGGGGACACACTCGCTGGGACTTTGTTGGTGGTTGTTGGGTGTTCGGTTCTTGTTTGGAAAACGATTATTTTGAGAGATGGTAAGATGATTTACCAAATATTTACACTTATATGTTGCTAAATGGCTACAAACTAGTTTCAATATGGCCTTAAAAAAATCTTTTAAACAGGGAAATGACCTGGTTAGACAAAGTGCAGCGTTAGATTCAGTATCATCGGTAAACTTGTAAAGCGCGTAAACAAAAAACTATAATCAATCTGTGAACAAATCTCTGTTTTGTGAATTTCGTGACCAGATCCGTACTCAAGGAAATTAACCATTTTCATTTTCTTAGCAAAGCAAAGCGCAGTGTTGAGTTTAGCCACCTAACACACAATTTGTCTCAAAACTGGCAGAAAATTCTCTGCATATCCTGTTATATGCAAGACACAGTGTGAAACTTAAAAAAAATCAAGAAAATTTGCAGGTACATCAAAATATCAACATCAAATTTACACATTAAATATTTTGCGGTAATACAAAAAACACACAAAATGTGTGTTTGTTTTCGATTATGGCCGGCAAGACGTATTAGCTGGGAAAAG
>DWMZ01004100.1:0-12037 GCA_018249855.1 Eueides tales michaeli
ATCTGCCGGTAACTTCTTTAAATTAAATTTAAAAAATGCTGCGACGAAGCTCTCATCCATCGTTCCATGTCATTTCTATACTACTTTCATTTGACAGTAAGTGACATATACTGAACTAAGTAAGATACCTATATAAAATAATTAGGTGTACAATTTTTTTTTTGTTTTACTGATAAATTTACTGGATCAAAATTCCCAGTAGTATTACTAGTAAGTACTACTGGGACAGAAACTTCTAGTAATTAAATTGATAGTAAAGATTTTTTTTAGCTTCACGCTGTATCCCGCACAAGGCAGGGTAGGCAGAGGGAACCCGGGTACCTAGTATTAAGACACTCCGTTCCACTTCCGTTCCCCACTTTCCGCCGAATTTGAGGCATTGCGTGTTGAGCGGCTGAACTCAACGCCGCACTTTGTCCTATTATCAAAGCGAAGAAATGAAACATTTAATATTTAAATTGAAAATATTTAATATTTCATTTCCTCGACTGGGGAATTGAACACAGAACCTGTCGGTTACAGTCACACCGGCGTCAGGGAAAATATTGTTAAATTTATAATAGCCCGTATAGGTAAAGAACAACTATAGTGTTATAATATTCCTCTCATCCCAACGCCGCGCTTTTTCCTATCACAGCGGGTTAATAAAAATAATTAGCACCTCTAAGTTGACGTCTATTGTGGCGAAGGGGCAAAAGCATACGAGTTTAAAAGCGACAGCTATGGATTCGATCCCCGCCCGAAGATAGTACATATTTAATATATTTATAACTTCGCTTTGGTAACATGGTAAAGCGCAGCGTTGAGCCCCGCCACTCAACCTGCACGGAAAGTGAGAAACGAAACGGAGTGTTCTAACACTAACTTTTTAGATTCTCTCTGCCTACCCTGCAATATGTGGGATACTGCGTGAAACTTAAAAAGAGTTAAGTGGAGATTGAACTTGAAATCATCGGTGTGTGTAATTCAACAAACCAAACTACAGATTCATAATAGATCATCGATACCTCATTGGATTTTCGCAACCGCGATAGTTTTACGGTGTTCTGAACACCCCGCCTCCTCTCAGATTACAAAAGATAAACAAAAAACTCTGTCTAATCACATGCAAATTGTAAATGTATTATGATTGTATATTGCAGAAAATTGAAGCAACTTTTGCGACATGTACAACAACCGTCGGGTACGTCTTTAGATTGGTGGTCGGCGAGGCTCCCTGACGAAACGCACTGAATGTATGTAAGTAGTTACAAGTTTATAATCTAAGGTTAGTTTTTAGAATAAAATATTATATAATGTGAATATTTGCGAAAATGGATGTTTGTTCTACTTTAACGTAAAACCTACTGAACGGATTTGGACGAAACTCTATAGGTAATATAGCTTATACGTCAGAATAACAGATGGGCCATAATTTTTAAAAAAAGATTTAACAATAGAATTAAGCGGGCGAAGCCGCCTCTATGTTGCCAGTAATTAATTAATTTAATATTATATATAATTACTTATATCGCTTTCTGCGAAATGAAAATGAAAATAAACAAAATATAGCACTTTCATTTAGATTTATTTGTCAGACCTCATGGTATGTGGAGATAAATTATTATTTAGAAAAACGTATTTACAAAAAAATACTTTTATAATGTCGTTTTGCCTCACTAAGATAGTGTTCCGCTAACATATACCGCTAACATATATGTACGTCTTAAGAGCTTCAGGTTAGTGAGCAGAAAAAATGAATCTGATGTAAACACTCCCCGTTTCTTACGCACTATCGGCGGAGCTTAACGCCAAATTGATTAAATCTAAACAATTAGTAATATTACTTAAAAATATATATTATAAAGACAACATTTAAAAACTACAACAACAAAATAAATTGCAATCAAACTTAAATGCTTCGTCGAGATCTTGTAAAAAATATGCAATAAAAAGGGAAACTTATTACGATCGCTTCTTTCAAAATGACTGAAAAATTGAAAACGAAATGCAATTGCTCATTGAAGGTTTAAGGTCATCGGCAAATCCACTTTCGCGTGACCATGACCGAGTGAAGAAAGCCGGGAAAGTTGAGGATATCGCCTTACGATAACCACTGTGTGGTTAATATTCCCCAGTTTATGATATACTAGCTTTGGCTTGCGGCTCCGCCCGCGTGATCGAATGGAAAAACAATATTATTATTGTCGATTGGAAGTCGGATCTCGAATCAAAAGCACTTTATATAAATTAATATAGATAATATAAAATAAAAGTTCTTGTCTTTAATTGTTATGTGTATCTTAAAATATTTACTTTTTTTGATATTCGGTTAGAGACAATTTTAATCTTTATAAAATGCTCAACGTTTCTAACTTTTAATTGAACATTTATTTAAATAAAGAATTACGGTGGAGCTTAAAATCGTTTTCGAAATTTCTTTTTCTTTATGGAATTTGTAAAGTGTAATTTGTTATATATGCTCAATTATCAATTATTATTATATATATTATTATATATGATTTCGCGGATTTTTTTAGAACTATTAAAGGTAAATTCTGCCATAAACAATTTTTGCGCATCTGCAACTGTTTACTCAGCGAACGCATGTTTCTCGAGTTCACCGGTTTTTACAACATTTTGTGTTTTTGCTCCACTCCTAAAGAATGGGTTACCTAATGCAAAAATAATTTTCGAAACGATCCTGAGATTAGCGCGTTCAACCAAACAAACAAACTCTTCAATTAAAAAAATATAGATATACCTACAAATATAAGTACATAGGTGTGTATGTGTGCTTATTTTTATTTTATTTTAGAAATATTAAGGAAAGTCTATTAATATTGAACATTTATTTTTGTATAACGTCTCTATACGGACGGAGGATGGCCTAGAGAAGCAGTACAGCAAATGATAATGGCTGTAAGCATTGCGCGGCATTGAAGTCCGTACTTAAAACACATTGTTTCGAACATTGGGCGACAATGTACTAATATCGATGAATAAGATGCGCCATGATCCTTGATGATGAAAAAAAATGTAGCGTTCTGTACTAAACGATTGCAAACTTAATTTTTTACGTAAATATTTTACGTTTTAATTAAAATTTGCCAGTCAGAAGAATCTGAATTAATTAAAATAATTTATAAGTGTTGTGTAAATATAAATTAAGAAAACAAAATACAAATGAAAATAAAGTTGTTACAAAATGAGCTTATTAATTTAAAAAAAAATAGAAAGTGTCTATGTTGTTCTATTAACACTTTGTATCTATTCAAAAGTGATTTTTGTCTACTTCCAAATATCTAGTTGTTAAAAAAAAAAAACAAAGAAATCAAATAAAACCTGCAAATTGTATTCAACCAGAAAATAAACATTGCAGACATTAGATAATTTGTACGGACCGCATTGTCTCACGTAACTTACTCGAAAGCTCAATTGTCTAAATTATGTAAATGAATGTAACGTAGCTGAAACCTGTCATGACGCGGAGGCACAGGCATTGTTGTAAGTTCGGTGCCCACTCGTGGTAATGGACTATTTAATATCTTTATGCCTTCGCTCTGATAACTAGGCTCAACACGCAAGGCCTCATATACGGCGGAAAGTTGGGACACTTCATGGGACCGGAGTGTCTTAATACTATATTCTCTCTGCCTACGCTGTATACAGTAGGAAGATGAAAAAAAGGCCAAACTAGGTACCTGAAAGTCACAGCTGCTAAAACTACACATACACAAAATATATTCGATCTTCATGTCTGAATGTCAATAAAATAAAGTGATTTAGAATCTACATCAAAATAAACCTATAAGTACCAATATACCTACTAATAAATCTATACAATAAATAGCAATGGGCCGCCATGTCGAAGGACTTCTGACTGTAAATGCGATAGTTATAGGTACGACTCTCACACGACGGGAATATATTAACATTTCTTCTTATAACAAAACAAAGCAAAGATTTGAGTTCCGCCAATAACGACAACGTAATTGAAAAAAAATGTCTTGAAAATTGATCGGATAGAGGGTATCGCCTAGCTAAATATCTATATAGGCCTACGCAATATTGAAAAAGAACAATTTTTTTTTTCTTTTTGCAAAAGAAACGTTTTGATGATTGCTTATTACAAAACAATTTCCATACTGTTATTGTGAAGACAAGCTTTATTAGTTAGAATGTAATAAGAAAACGTGTTTAATTGAAAGCGGCCGGTGAAGCGGAGATTCCATTAATGTTAATAATGAAAATCTTTAAATATTTGACTTACCAATAACTTTTTTCTTTTCATAAAACTTACAAACATTATAAATTCGAAAGTAACTCTGTCTGTCTGTGACGCGATCACGACCAATCCGCTGAACCAATTATGATGAAATTTCATCTCGCGACGAAAAAAGACTATTTATTTTTTAGAAAAATCCTTTTCTTGTGAAAAAGTCGACAAATATAGGATTCTTGAACGGCTACATAAAAAAAGCCCTATAGCGTGGACAAACCTTATGAGATACGTAAAAACAATGTTGTACAGAAGTTTAGAATAGTGAAAACTCACCAATTCGATGCGAATTTATTATAAGTTAAAAAATGAAATATAACGATCAGCTTCTTAATTCTACACCTTTATCAAAAGCCAAAAAAATATCAATTTATATCTTGATCCAAATTCATAAACAATCACAACATTTTTTTTCATATTACAGGCACTCACACGAGTGCCTCACAATACACGATATTCTCGATCACCTTTTCTTCCAGCTTGCACTCGATCAATCAATATCAATTTTCTACGTCAACAACTATTATACAAAAAAATCGTACAAAAAAGTATTTTATAGATTAGAGTGATAGCTATTTATGTAGTTATTTGGCTAAGTTTGCAAAGAGAACGAAATAAACATGTTAATTTGGTTAGTAATTTAATTTTTTATTTGATTCTTTTTGTTTACGTACGCAATAGATTAGTTACATTGCTTTAAATTTCTAGGTTAGTTAAATTATGTTTTTTTTTATTTTGGTACTATCAAATATTTACTTTAATAATAAATAATCGCAGGCGAAGTCGTGGGCGGGTCGCTAATTTACTATATACATATAAGCGAATGTCGCATAAATATTAAATATTTCTTAGGATATGGTTTAAGGTTCCCTTAGAACATCGAAAAACCGAGTTTTGAGTCAACGCAATGAAATAATACATTTTGATATGTTTTTTTGTATATTATCAAGTCGTACCCGGGACGTAGGGAGAAGTTGTACAAATATAGGAAAAATTCCGAACGTGATACATTTTTACCTTCACGCTGTATCCCGCACATGGCAATATAGACAGAGAGGCAGAGAACTTGGGAAACTACTAAAACACTCCGTTCCCATTAAGTCACTAAATATTACATTTCCTTAAATGAGGATTGAACCTACACCCTGTCATCGCCAAGACTTGTGCCACTGCGCATCTAACTAATCTTCTACAAAATCTTACAAAATTAGTACATACGCCCGCCAGCTGTCAACGTAGTACTACAACACAGAACAATAGTTAATCAATTATTATAATTTGTACTTGTTGATAGAGAAACCTGAAATTAATACGAAAATCTATGCCGACTCGGAAACGATCGGTAATTTTGTTTTATATAACTCTATCCCCATAGTGATCGAAAAAACAGCATTACCTATATAATAGGTACCATTAATTTTATCTTGTATGTAAATAAAGTAGAAGAGACAACGGTCTCAGATCAAAATAAGACACCGATATAATTGAAAAAGTTTATTTTATAATTAATATTATATAATATTACTTTTTTTACAAACATCATAAAACACATCTTTAATGTAAAATCACAACATGACAAACTATTTACATATACATATATCCTGCTTTCATATTGAAGACATAAAAAAAACCGCAGATTATAAAGAAAAAAAATTAAATAGGCAAATTAGTAGTGTTAAAAGATATAAAAAAATGCAATATTATAAGTTTGATAAATTTTTGTACATTATGTAAGTACAAAATATTAGAAAAACGAAAATAATTGTTTACATAATTATTATTAAATTCACTTTGTATACATATTGTATAGATCAGTGTATTGTGAGCTAGGCACATTTTTTTTAATTTAACAAGATATTTAATAATTGGCTCTTATCGTGGAGCAGCGGCACAAATGTACAACAGAGGCATTCCGTGTTGAGTGGCGGAACTCAACACCGCGCTTTTGCCTTGTTACCAGAGGAGGAAATGAACATATTACATATTTCATTTGCAAATATTAAATATTTCACTTCTTCAAATGGGGATCGTACCCACAACCTGTCGTTTACAGTCACACATGCCGCTGAGCCATGACAGGTCCTAAACAATTCAGGGACTCCCCGTATACTGTGCAATAACCAATGAAAATGAGACCATAGGCAGAAACATACAGAAATTAAATATAACTAAACTACTAATGTAAAACTTAAAATGGTATATAAAAGCTATATACAGATAAAAAATAAAGAATACATCTATATTATAGAACTTAAAATAATTAATATTAATAATTATAATTATAAATAAATGAAATTAAACAAGTGTCACAAGTTGTTAAGGATCGTTCATTAACTCTATATACTCTATGCACCTGAGATTATTTATAAATCCACTTTTTACACTATTTTACAATATAAAAAAAAAAAATTTTTTCATATACTTAGTTAAATTTCTGCATCGCACTAGATTAGGACACTAAAAATATGGTTAGACATTTCTACATGCATTTATGGTATACATCTAGTGCCCTACATGTTGTAGTGCACTAGAAGTAGTGTGGTGAAATAGCCGCTATTCGGTTTAATTTTATTATTTACAATTTATTAAGGCATGATACATCATTATCTTCATGTATAATAAAATATTGTTTGAATTGGATTTAAATACACAGCCATTAACTTTTCTTTATAAGTTTCCCAAATTCTACTATTGCATATAATAAATAAATGAAATGCAACTTCATATATATCCATATGATTAAAAAAGACAGGCTCATTTAAAATTATTTAAAGTATTATTACAATAAAAAAAAATACATTTGATGTCCTTAAAACTTATAATGTCGAGGTAACTATTTTAATATGAAGATTTTTAAAGAAATACCATTTTTTATTATAAGACCTGATTATTGAATGTTACCTGTAAATAAATCTATAAATGTTTTTTTTATTTTATTTGTAATAACTAATCGAGCTTTACCAATTAGTATTTGACTTTCAGGCATACAGCATTTTCTCTATGGTTTGTTAAAAATATATATTTCACGTTCAAATTCGGAGAAAAGTGGGGATCGGAAGTAAAACGGAGTGTCTTAACACTAGGTTCCTAAGTTCCCTCTGCCTACGCTGCCATGTGCAGGATACAGCGTAAAGTTATAAAAAAAAATACCAACAGAAACTTCTTTAAAAAAAGATAAAAAATTACTACTACAATTACAAAAAAATACAATTCTTCAGTTAATATCCTTAAAAATTATGTCAAAAAATACAATACTAAGAAGATCTTTCAAACAACAAATACGATAAAAAATAAAATTTTATCATATTATAGATAATGAAAAAAAAAATAAGATGAAAAAAAATATATATATATTATAGATAATCATATTTGACCGTTAAAAAAATACCTCACTATCTTATATCAAGCGCCTAATCTATTAAAAACATTTCTATTTAAAGTTACTTTTTGTTCATTTTTCATGCCTAACCTAGCTTTGACGTTTGGCGTTTGACTTTCAGGCATAGACAATCTCCTCTCGGGCTTGTTGAACACCGGAGTAAACTTCTTCACCAAGTTCACAGATTTCAGTGATTTTGGCTCAATTTCTTTATACTGTACGTGGTTTGAGAATTTAACAGATTTAGTTTTCATAGACAATTTGTCTTTAACACTCATAGACAATTTTTCTTTAACACTTATAGGGGCTTGGTCGGCTCTCATTGTACCGACAGCTATTTTCCTAACATTATTCACTGAGGTCACTGTAAATACTTTTTTTGTGTCGCTTTTTAATATTCCCTCGTATTTCAGAGCGTCTTTGTCTATGGGCACTATTTGATCTCTGTCTTTGGAGCCGAGTCTTGAGAACACTTTTTTGGGCTTTTCGTTTATGGGTTTATCTGGTTTGGATGGTTCAGAGTTGCCGAGCCGAGAGAATACTGTTTTGTTTGGTGCTGTAAAGGAAATAGAAAAAAATTATTAAATATGTGTGAGGCCTGTCATAGCCGAGGGGCATAAGCGTGTGACAGTAACCGAAATGTTGTGGAGCCCACTCGAGGAAAAAGATGTCTATTTCATTTCTTGTCATTTCAAAATTAAATATTTAATATTTTCATTTGTTCGCGATCTGGTAATAATACAAAGCATGGCGTTAAGCTCTGCCACTCAACACGCAATGCCTCAAGTTCGGTGGAAAGTAGAAAACGGAACAGAATATCGGAACCCTAGGTTCCCAGGTTCCCTCTGTCTTCCACCCCCACGAGCAGCGTAAAGCTGAGAGATTACAACACAAACGAAGATCCTAGGTAAATTATATAACATTTTTACATAAATTGTAGTCTATTCATGTTATTCTGATGTATACTCCATATTACTGCAAATTTTCTTGTAAATTCGTTCAATAATTTTTGTGTAAAAGTCGAATATTACAAACTCTTCTTATCTATAATACTATTCTAGGATATCATTTCTTTTAATTTTTCATTTTCTTTTCGATAGTAAAAGGGATCCTCGATAAGCTATCTCTTATTTTGTATGTGAACACCAACTGAAAAGACCCAATGCCCTAGTTTATTTAAGTTTTCCTCAGATTAGGATATCACTTCACAGCCTTTGGCTTACTAAAATACAATATGACACTAATAATAATATATACATATGCTCACAAAGAATCGTAAGTACAAATAAAAGAATTTCGACGTGGCTTGATGAGTACGTACATATGACTTAGTGGTCAGAGCACTTGGGCAATAAACAAGAGGCGCATGTACCAGTTCCACCAAAAAAATTAAAAAATAATTGTGTACTTAAAAAAGCATTTACCATCTTTAACAATAGGTGATTCCGGTGGCGTACCAAATCTGATAAGACGTTTCTTCTTTATGTTCATGTCCTCTGGAGTCCTGTTGGTTTATATAAATTATTATTGAATTACTACAATTGATGCATTTTTAATTTGGAAAGAAAAAAATTATATATATATCTTAAGTCAGATTTCATATTCTTAAATCCTTTTTTTTTATTATGGATTTATATATAATAAAACATCTGACTGTAAACATGACAGGTTGTGGGGTTCAATTCCACTACAGGAAATGAAATATTTAATGTTTTCATTTTTTTTTTTGGTAGCAAGGCACAGCGCGGTGATGAATTCCGCTACTGAACAATTTAAAATATTGAAAAAAAAGACATATGTCTCACATTTCATTGGATTTCCTTTTCTGCTGTGTATTTCTAACTGGCGAGGTCTCTTGCACTTGTGGATTCCTTGTATAATGCTCCAATATACGACTGGCAGCTGTAACATTATAAAAAAATATTAATATTTTACTTGAGCCTGTCGTGGTACAGGGGCACAAGCATGTAACTTTAAACTCGACAGGTTTTGTGGGTTCAATCCCCACTCGAAGGAATGAAATATTTAATATTTTCAATTACTATATTTCATGTTTTCCAAGTAACAAGGCAAAGCGTGGTGTTGGTCCCAACCATGCAATGCCTCAAATTCAGCGGAAAGTGGCGAACAGAACGGAGTGTCTTAACACTAAGTTCCTAAGTTTCTTTAATAACTCATTCTCAACATGATCAGGCTAAATAATTATTAAGATTCATATAAAAATTATAAAAACTATCCAAAGATTCCAAGAGGGGTTCTAACCCCGCTATGTAAAATTTAGGTGTTTTCTTATTTATATATTTTAAAAGTGGGGAACGGAAGTGAAACGGAGTGTCTTAACACTAGGTTCCCGGGTTCCCTCTGCCTACCCTGCATCGGGCGGGATACAGCGTGAAGCTTATTTATATACATATATTATAGTATTTTCTTTTCTAATTGTGATTCACTTTAAGATTAGTAAAAATGACCAGGCTACCCAAGTATAATAACTTAAACTTTAACATTTTCACTAAACGGTCATTGAAATTTCTCAAAATAATGATTATGTAACAAATATACATATATCTACATAAAATTTTAATAAGACACCTAAAGGTAAAAAAAAACTTTTTCTCATTGTCATCTGCCATAATATCTATAATAATATTATAATATATATTGTATTCCGCATATAGCACAGTAGACAGAGAACTTGAGAACCTTGAGTGAGTACAGAAGCCTCACTCAACCACATTGCATTCTTGTCAAAATTAAATTGAAATATGTTATTCATAAGAAATTTTACAAAAGAAGCGCCATTTTTTACACTGTCCCATAATAATTAGTTAAGTCAGTAACTTTAACAATAAATATTAACTTACGAGATGATGGTTGTGTAATTGTGGCTCTTCCAGTCACAGCAGCAACAGGTACTTTTGTAACTGTTGTACTCAACACTCTATCCCTGGCCGTGCTTTCGTGAACTTGTTTTGCATGTCTGAAGCATAAATATTGTGATTTTAGAGATTAAGATTGGCCTAGACCCCTCGAGTCATTGTTCTTTATTAACAATGGCTCTCATTTTTATTAATTATTTATGAAATACTTCCATGTTTAAGAAAGTCACATTAATAAAAGTTGTTGTGTTGAATGGTGGAACTCAATGCCATGCTTTGCTTTGTTACCAGAGCGAAGAAATGAAAACATTAAATATTTAAATTGAAAATATTAAATATTTCATCAAAAAAAGTTGTTGCATTTAAAGTCCCATGCTTGTGCCTATGCGCCACAACAGGCTTCAGGCTTTAGAATGTTAAACAAACTCTAAAATTATTCCAGAGTTAGTTCGTGAGCCTGAAGCACACAAATTATAGTGTTTATTTTTGTTTTTTTTCCAATTTTTGTTTCCCAGGAGTTGAAAGTTCTAACAAAGAGACAAAGTTCTAAGCATTCTATGGATTCACCATGCAGGTGTCAGGTCCATCATGTAACAGAGAGAGTAGCCCGGGGTCTTGTGATTTAGAGTATAGGTTTAAAGGTAGGTAAGGGGTCCTTTTGTGAGGCACATCAACACTCCTATACTATTCATGCTACTCTTTCTACCTAGCCTATACCTTAAAAGAGCTTGCTAATGCCGCCTTAGATGTTAGTTCTACAATATAACTTACCACAGCTCTCGACAGGCCAAGGTTTTTCTATACATTGTAGAGATTTTGCTAGTATATCTCTCGCAGCTATTTCTACCACATATAAAATAACCGTATTTGCCAGCCATTTATGGTTATGTCATTTACTAAATTATAATATTGATTCATTTTTGTAGTATTATAGCCGGGTTTTGTTTGTTTCCCATGGTACCGTAAGTTCTACAAGGATGACATATTTAATTGTTCTCAAAAATAGGAATGTATCTGGTCTAGATGACGACACCCAACGTCCTCTAGGATTTTATAGCCTATCATACGTATATTAAAATAAGTAAATTAGTATTTACCGTAAAATTGCAATAATGTCTCCCATTCTAGTGATGCCCATATCTCTAAGATATTCTTTATTTAGATCCAGTAACATGTCGTTTTGGATTCTGTTTTCTGTGAAAGTTAAAGCGTAGGTAGCAGCTACCTCGGAAGGAATACCAGCTGCGGTGAAAAAGTTCACCCACAAGCCTAAAACAAAAATGACAAATTACGGCTTAGCAGAACAGTTTCTGACAATATTTTTATTTCTTGTATGTATTAAAACTATAGCAATTTTCTCATGTTGATTTATGTATATAAACAAAATCTTTAAAAATGTGAAATGAAAAAATATTGAAGAGATTTTTGGATTGTGTACAAAAATATATAAACCAAGGATAAATCGTAGGTGTAATTTAAGTTTGTGTAAATCAATTATTACGAAACTAAGTCTACCTGTGA
>DWMZ01004101.1:0-12037 GCA_018249855.1 Eueides tales michaeli
TAGTCGTACGCTTGTGCCACTGCGCCACGACAGGGTCCTGTCAATATTAACATTTTATTGAAATAAAATTTGGTTTAAATGTATTCAGTATATTTTTACTATATTTAAAGTGTTATTCAACACTTAGAAAAGAAAAATACTATTTTTAAATATGTATAATAGCCATTCTTTGAGTACGTATTGCTCAGGTAGAGCGCTTGGACGGTTATCAAATAGACGTGGGTTCATATCAATTTTTGAAAATAAGTATTAAATATAATTAAAACTCCGCCGAATTCCGGAGGCATTGCGTGTTAAATGGCGGATTTCAACGCCGCAACACACAAACATAAATACCATATTCCATACACAATTTCTCATTGCTTCTCAATCATTCTAGTATCGTCCTCCACTATTTATTATATATCGACATTTACGTCATATGTACAAACAAATCAGTTATGTTTGTTCATCAAACAAGCGCAGGCCGCAAGCCACAACAATTTGCTACCAACTGAAATGTTTACTTGCAAGACTACTGTAGTTCTACTGCAAACTGAAAATCCATATATAACTCTATTATAGAGTTCAATTTTCCTTGAACAATTACTATAGGAAAATTTTGGTTTTGAACCAAAATATGTATGCAGTTGTTCAAACATTATTTCTAAAGATATAAAGTTCAAAATAGGAAATGGCGAAATATCGATATTGGTCTGAAATCCATTTTACAAGCTCCGCACAACCACGAACAGATAAAATCTTTTATTTTATTTCAAGAGAAAATATTTGTCGTATAAAATTGTTTTAGGTCCGTTTTAAAAACGTTTACTTGAATTATTCCATTTTTTTCCGTCGTCTTTTTTTTTGGTAGAAATGTGTGTAGAAAAGGATTTGTCTGAAATTGAAGGGGAAATTATTATTTTTTTTTCCTTTACATAAGTAAATGAACTAGAGAATTGTGATCAAATTAATGTCTTTACCATGTTTCTATATTTTATACAGTAGAAAAGTTTCTTTCTCGTTATTATCAGGAAATACTAATTCAAATTGCAAAATTATTATTGCCTTATAGACTAAGGACTCTATCTAGGTAGGCTAGCCATATTACATCAAATTCATCGTTTCAATTTTAGCCACTATACCAGTTGTCAGAATTTCGCCAAGCAATTGCAGTAAGTCATAATTTTTTTTTAGTTATTTCATTTGACCATACGAGCGAAGCTAAGCTAAATAAGAAGCGAAGGCTGGTTATATCTTAAAAGTAAAACTTCGTTATAAAACGTTTTGGTCTATTTTATTATCTATAACACTGAAAATTTTTAGTTCAAATAAATAAAGATCGATTGTAATAACTAAATATCAATATGCTATCGACTTATGTTCACAGAATTGAGTTCTGCCACTTAATACGCAACGCCTTAAATTCGACGGAAAATAGGGGCTGAAACAGTGTCCTTACATTAGGTTCTTAGGTTCCCTTTTCCTATCCTGCTACATGCGATTGTGCGATCTCAGCATTTTTTTATAAGTATTGGCAGAAAGTAGAGAATAAAATGAACAATATCAATTTTAGGCTCATGCATAAAGAGGCTTGTGCTTGAATTACTGTAAACTGAGTGCTTGTAGATTTGATTTTCATTAGAGAATGGAAATTCCGACGTTCACTTTGATAACAAGACAAAACGCAGGGTAGAGTTCCACGCAATATAAATTCTCGAAAAATTTAACAGTACTAGAGAGGTACCAAACATCGTAACCCTAGGTTCCCACTATCCATTCTTCTATACAGAATGAAACTAAAAATTACATTATATACATCATGGCCTAAATTAATAAATTAATTTTCAATTTAATCACACACACCTAAAGTATAGCGAAGTCATAATTGGAACAGAGCCTCAAGTTACAGAGTAACAGATGTGAACTTTAATGAAATATACGACGGATGGAAGATTGAGCTTTTCTAGTTCGCTGCGTAACTATTTCTTCAGTAGTATGTTATTGGCAATACTCTTGCTATTTTCACCTTCATATTTTTTGGCTTGAACTTTATTTAGACGTTTGAGAAAGTTAACGTTGTTTTCAACTCCATTAGAGTAAATTCGTAAATCTCGGTGAGAAAAATAAGTTGTAGCTTAATATTTCTTTTTCATATATATTCTGTGCAAGCAAAGTGGGGGATGTTTTTCTAAGACGCAACAATTGCCTCGTGTTGAGTAGAGTAGGCAAAGGAAACAATAATCTAGTTTTAAGACACTATGTTCCCATTGAGACATTTCCATTTTCGTTTGAAACATTCCGTGATGAGTGGCGAAACTCAACGCCGTGCTTTGTCTGCATACCAGCTCACACGTTTGTGGTGTAGGGCCGAATCTCATTCTCCAAGACGTACTTAATTTTCTCTTTATTACTCAAACGGTGAAATAAAATACCCTCAGTAATCAAATATTGTGATGCTACGCCATGACGATGATACAATATGATATATTTTTAATTAAATGCAATAATTATTTTTCATATTTTTAATTTGTTATCAACTTTTTTATTGCATAGTATTATATATACTCTTTTGCCAAATGATAATTCTGAAAAATTATTTTTGTTTAGCGGAAATTTTCCCATAGAGATGTAACAAGCGTATAAGAACTTCGACATAGTCTAATGAGATCTTATCGTATGGCTTAGTGGTCAAAGTGCGCGAATGATTTCCAAGAGGTGCACTTTCAAATCCCTTTAAGTGATTTTTTTAGTGTTTTCAAAAAATGTATTTATCTTTTTTATAGATAAAAATAAAAATATTGTAATAATAATTTATTGGTATTGAATAACCGTATATTTAATGAGGATGGCTTTCTGGTAGCGAGGTAAAGCGCGGTACTGAATTCCGCCACTTGACGCACGTTAGTGTCCTAACACTAGATGCACTTTAAGTTGCCTTTGTCTACCCTGCCATGTACATATTTAGCAAACAAATTTATGACATAAGAAATTAGTATAATGACTTATAAAAAAGAATTATTATTCATTGTTTATAGATAAATAGAAATTACGTTTATTAATATGTTTTTTGTTTACAAATATTTCCTAATGTGACGCCTGTCGTGCTTTACTGGTAACAAGGCAAAACGCGGCGTTGAACTACACCACTCAACACTCAATGCCCCTAATTCGAAGCAAAGGGGGGATTTAAGCACTAGGCGTCCAAGTTACATGTGTACGAAGCTGAAAAAAAATTAAAAGATACTCAGCTTCACGCTCTATCCCGCACATGGCAGGATAGGCAGAGGGAACTTAGGAAAATAGTGTTAAGACACTCCGTTCCACTTCCGTTCCCCACTCTCCGCCTAATTTGAGGCATTGCGTGTTGAGTGGCGGAACTCAACTCCGCACTTTGCCTCATTACCAGATCGAAGAAATGAAACATTAAATATTTAAATTGAAAATATTAAATATTTCATTTCCTCGGGTGGGAATCGAACCCACAAACTGTCAGCTACAGTCACAAACTTGTGCCGCTGCGCCACGACAGGCCTCAAAGTTAAAAGTTTCTTTACATAAAATAGATTGTTCCCTACTTTACATAAAATAGATTGTTCCAACCTACTTTTACAGTAAAAATATTCCATACACTCAGTGTAGTAACACATATGTTACCAGAACGGTTAAAAGGAAAACAAACAAAAAGACAATTATTAAATATTAAAAGAATATAATTAAATTACTAATTAATATAAAATTAACCAAGAAACAAACAAGAGTACCCTCTGAACGTATCTATAGTTATTTTGTTGGAAGACCTCGCACCCTGCGACATGCGCTCCTTATTTCATTAAGCCTTACATCTGTTGCTTCGAAGTTGACGCTTTGTTTCGAATTTCTTCAATGATTACAGACTACCTTGTCATTTAGTGAAAGCGGTTTTGTTAAGACAATATTTATCATATATTGATAATATTTTAGTTTTCTTACATTTTTAGTTACTTTAATTTCTCCAGGCTATGGTGGTGGAGCGGCACGTCGTTTGGCGATGGTTGCGGCTTCAATTTATACTAAGGAAAAGTAAATTATGTTCTTCCGGTCATTCGCGAAATATCTAAAAAATTGTGCAACAGAGTGTCCTGATACTAGATTCACTTTACCTTCCTTGCTTTTTCCAGGCGTAAAACCAGAAAAAAAGATAATACGCGGCGTTGAGCACCAGAATACGTAATGCCCCAAATGTGGGGGCAAAAGAGGAGAACGGCATGGCATAAACCTGAATTAAAAATCATTATCTCTCGACGGCATCACTATAAAATATTAACATTTTGCAATTTTCAGTTCGTAAATATTAAAATAAACTAGTTTATAATTCATAAAATCGTTATAAAGCTCTAAAAACTTTGTACTGCATATAAGTTCTTTGAAGCAAGTATGCTTTAACTCAAGATACACAAAATAAAATTGAGTATTAAAAACATACATAACGTACACACAAAACCAAAAAGTTATCTCTACGCAACGTTTACTCTATGCAAATTACTTTCTTCTCAATTTATTGTTATTTAAGAAAATTTACTCGCTCGCTCCGTTCTTATCTCAAAACACGCATATATGATTAGTTTTGAATTTAAATCTCGAGACTTCTCATAACTTGGATTGTAATAACAAAATAAAGCTATGTACGTATACGTACATTGTTGCTTTCACCTGAAACAATATTCGCTGGTGTGTTTCTTTTCACATATTGTTCCCTATCTTTGTTAAGTTACGATGGTAATTTCTGAGGCTTTCTTGGAATTTATATATCTCTCTATAATTTAATTATGAAAAAAAAAATGTTGTAATTCTTTATGAATTTGGATCAAGATGTAAATTGATTTTTTTTGCTTTTGATAAAGGTGTAGAATTAAGATGCTGATCGTTATATTTTATTTTTTATTGATGTTTTCATTGATTGATACATGTTTTTTGGTTTAATTTTCGTTTGCGTGGGTGAGGGTGGGGGGGGGAGAAGTGGGGGGTGTTGGGGGGGGGCGGCGGAGCCCCCTATGTATATATATATATATATATATATATATATATATATATATATATATATATATATAGATATATATATATTGAGCCAAGCTCCACCACTGTGTCTATCCAGATTTATCTAGAGTATCTCACAATCTCTATGTTTATTCGCAGATGCATTTTAATTAACAACGAGTATGCAGACTAATGGCTTAGATATCGGAGACAAGAGCAACAGTGAAACGCTATTAAGATAGAAATAAAAATACACTAATTGAAGTCGTTTGAGATAGTGTTTTCTAAAAACAAGGTCTTCTTTATTACATATTGCTTACCAAAAATGGTTTCATGCTATAAATATTTCATGCTATAATTGAAGGAAAAATTAAGGAAAGTGAGTGGTAAGAGCGTTAAGAGGAAATCTCGGTTGGTCTTCGAAAACACAGTATATATACAAACGACAGCTTGTGGGTTTGATCCCCGGTAATAGAAGTGAAATGTTTTATATTGTCACTCACTTACTCACTTAGCTTCATACTTTATCCCGCACTTGGCAGAGTAAACAGAGAAAACTTGAGAACCTAGTGTTAAAACACTCCGTTCCATTCTGTACTTTTTGCCCAAATTGCGGTATGGCATGTTGAGTAGGGAAACTCAACACCGCGTTTTGCCTCGTTACCAGAAAAAAAAAATTAAATATTTCATTCGCACGAGGATCGAGCCCACAACGTGTCGCACTTACAGTCAGTCACAATTGTTTGCCTTCTCTATGAAATGCGCCACGAAAATGTCTATACATTTTAATATAATAATAAATTTTCAAATATGTATATATTGACTTAAAAGTGACAATGTTATTACATATTACAATAAGAAAGTAATTGAGATTCGTAAATACCGCAAACCGATGGCTAGTGAAAAAATAAAGATATTTTTAACTTAAAACCAAAACACAAATACTCAAGCAAATTAGTTTAGTTCAAGTGTATTCAGTTGAACTAATGTATGGAATAGTCGCAGTTAACCAACAACGTGGCATGCATATGCATTGATTGCTAATTTACGAATAGTAAACATGAACCAGCTAGCAAATAATTCAACTAAAAATAATTAAATCTATATTACACACTTACTACCTCAGCTTCACGCTTTAACCCGCACATGGCAGGATAGACAGAGGGAACTTGGGAACCTAGTGTTAAGACACTCCGTACCGTTCCCCACTTTTCGCTTATATATATATATATATATATATATATATATATATATATATATATATATATATATATATATATATATATATTAGAATAAAGAATAAAACTGTAACTGTGCCTTTGTGGCCTTAAACGAGACAGATCATGGGTTCGAGTCCCATTCTAATTAATATTATATTTTATAAACATATTTCTTCGTTCTGGTAAAAAAACAAAGCGCGGCGTTGAGTTCCGCCACTCAGCATGTAATGCATTACGAACCACTTCGCTTCTCTCTTTTTTACTTTCATTTTCCAACCAATTATGTGAAAAAAATAAAATCATATGTTTCAGAGATTGGAACATCGCATTCAGACGTTATTTTTACTAATATTAAAATCATTTTAAAACAATTTACAATCACACGTTATTTTTACCAATTTTAAAGTGTTATTCCACACTTAGGAAAGAAAAACTTTTAAAGTGTTTTTCCACACTTAGGAAATCTAAATGAACACGTTAGATACGTTGTGCTTTATATACATCAAAATTGATCATATTACTGAAGTTTACATATTAGAAAAAACAATACTAATAGTTATTTTAATATAAAACGGGCTTTTTTCAGATGCTACTGGCAATAATCCATGTATTAAAGAAAACTATGGGTATGTACAGTACAGTACAGTTTGCAGACTCGACCGGATTGTTACCACCCCCGGCATTTAAAATCGGCGTTAAGTAGTGGCTTTGGCCACTGCGTTTCACATTGGGTAATGCCGGGCCCCGGAACCCATCTTATAGACCGGCAACGCCGGTGTGGTGACGGTGGTGGATGACGGTGATCACTTACCATCAAGTGACCCGTACGCTCATTTGCCGTGTCTTTTCCATAACAAAAAAACATGACCGATGGTGGAGCATCA
This sequence comes from Eueides tales michaeli, assembly GCA_018249855.1. Taxonomy (NCBI): domain Eukaryota; kingdom Metazoa; phylum Arthropoda; class Insecta; order Lepidoptera; family Nymphalidae; genus Eueides; species Eueides tales. Next base: position 7,100 of record DWMZ01004101.1, read on the forward strand.
ATTGAAAGAGATCTTCTGTATGACCGACATGAATGATAGGAAAACGCAATAAAAATTAAACGTATCGAGATTTGAACCCGCACCTCTTTGGAGATCGTCCAAGCGCTCTAACCATCTAAGCCATATGTTCATATCTAGTTACGTCGAAATTCTTATACGTTTGTTATAACTTGTTTATGTTGTCTCTGTAGGAAATTTTTACAAATTTTCTATGCAATTGTGTTTGGGTAAAAGTATTTCTTTTCTAAGTGTGGATTATCACTTTAAATTGGTTAGAAATATATTTATTTATTTAAGAAACTATATTAAGCAATATAACTTTTTCTTTTTTTTTTAGCTTCACGCTGTATCCCGCACAAGGCAGGGTAGGCAGAGGGAACCCGGGAACCTAGTGTCAAGACACTCCGATCCACTTCGGTTCCCCGCTTTCCGCCGATTTTTGAGGCATTGCGTGTTGAGTGGCGGTACTCAACGCCGCGCTTTGCCTTATTACTAGAGCGAAGAAATGAAAACATTAAATACTTAAATTGAAAATATTAAATATTTCATTTCCTCGACTGGGGATCGAACCCATAACCTGTCGGTTACAGGCAACGCTCGTGCCGCTGCGCCACGACAGGCCTCATATAATATTATAACTTACTAAATTGAATGCATATGATACAATGCGCACTTTATCAAAATGTGCTGTGAGAATATTCACAACAATACACGTTATATTATTTTAGTTGATGTATGTTAAATTTTAGAAATCAGTTTCAATACAGGTTTTAATATAGGTAGATACTTAGAGAAAATGTCGCTTAAAAACGAACGAACGTGAAATAAAATGCTTATTATTTTTTAATTAAATATTAAAAGTCTTAATTACGATACAATAAGGCAAATCGCGTCGAAGATTTACTCCACTAAACATACAATGCCTCTAATTCGGCGGTAAAGTAGGAAACAGAACACTTCGTCTTTCTCCATACTAATGGAACCCAATGTTCCTTCTGCCTACCTAGCCATTAACATTATGCAGCGTAATAAAAAAAACTAAAATCCGTCAGATCTGAGAAGACTTTCATGAATGACACCGGTAATTATCCACCAAACGCTTAAAAGCAACTTTTTTTTGTCAATTTTCGCTTGAAACAGGATTTGACGTGGCAAGCAGCATCCAGTTTTCACCGCAGGTTTTTTCTACATAAAAACTCTTCATTATTGTTTCCGTTAAGTAATTTGTTTGCCGGTTTGCTTTACTCAATTCATGAGGTACCTTTCAAGCTTTTTCATTTTCCCAATTTGCTTCAAATGGATTAAAACAGTTTTATCACTAACATTGCAGCCTATAGCTAACTCGAACGTGGTTTGCGATGGATCCGCCCCCATAATAACCTTCAATCCTTCCTTATTGACTTGGGTCACCGACCGTCCATAGGGCTTGTTCTGCTGGTCGAAATTTCCAGAACGAAAACGTCAGAACCAAAAACACACTGTGTTTTCTTTTGCAACGCGATCACTATACACATCATTTACCTTTAAAGCGGTTTCCGTAGCACTGGTGATACTGTGGAACGCGTGCTCCTAAACAAAGTTGTATTTTAAATTTTCCATTTTAGAAACTGAGACAAAAAAACCAAAAGGAATAATAAATGAATGACAGTTAAAAAATTACGTTCAAATATAAGTAGAATTTTGAATTCCTAACCACAGAAAAGAAATTTGTGATTAAAGTGGCCAGTACGATAAAACGTCCATTTCATATGTAAGGACCTAATATTATAGTTTTTTTTTTTATCAGCTTCACGCTGTATCCCGCACATAGCAGGGTATAAAGGGAACTAGTGTTAGGAAACTCCGTTCCGCTCCCCACTCTCCACATATATTGAGACATTGAGTATTGAGTGGCGGAACTCAACGCCGCACTTTGCCTTATTACCAGAGCGAAGAGATGAAAACATTAAATATTTAAATTGAAAATATTAAATATTTCATTTCCTCGGTTTGGGATCAAACCCACAACCTGTCTGTGTTTACAGTCACACGCTCGAGCTATGAAAGATCACAAAATTATATAGGTATGTATATATATATATATATATATATATTTATAATACAAATATTTCGTCTCAACTCCTAAAACATCTTAGTATAGCAAGTATTATACAATATATATACATTGCTAGTGCTTGCCATTGCGTTTTACAAAGAGCGTGACAGCGTCCCCCGCATATTTACTTTTATGGCCACCCGTCGCCGCCGCCTATATATCTTAGACCGCTGAAATGCACTTTTAGTACGAGAAACAAATATATTGAAGTTTATAACTAAAACTGTTTTCTTTAGTTACATTAGGATTTGCTAAGCTAAGTTTTATTTTAGTGAAGCTTAGCGGCATAATTTGTGACTGTAAACGGGTTGATTATAAACAAATCTGGATTTTTTTAAAGAAAGTAGTGAGAAATTTTCTAGAAAATCATTAAAGTCAAAATAATGAGGAAATTGTGAAAAAAATAAATGATTTTTTTTTTTAAAAAAATCAATGTTCAACGAGCAGTTCTACACTTTCTTTCTTAATTATCATTTAGACTATTTTCCTGATAACTTGGGAGCTGTAAGTGAATGGAACATCACTATCAAGGGAAGTGAAATAAAACTATGATGGTAGACTATTGTTGGCTGTTAAAGCAAGATGATCCTAGTCGCAATTTTAAGCGAAATTCTCACAATGAGAGCTTCGTTGAAAATAAAGCAAGACACCACAAAAGTATTTAATATCATTTATTTATTTACTATTCTCTCTTAAATATTTTTTTTTATGTTTTGCAGATTATGTAATTGTTTCCTTTTTGAAATACAAAGACAGTACTTGGTGAAGTCATACTTTTTTGCGAATTCACATAAAGGATTTTTTTAAAAAAGCTGATGGTCGTTGAGTTCCGCCACTCAACACGCAATGCCTCATATTCTGCGGAAACTGGGAGACAGAAGTGGAACGGAGTGTCTTAACACCAGGTTCCCGGGTTCCCCCTGCCTACCCTGCCTATATATATATATATATATATATATATATATATATATATATATATATATATATATATATATATATATATATATATATATATATATATCGTTATCATTGCACTGTTGAAAAGTTACAATGGTTATGGCATATGGTTTGATTTTTCAATCAGATGATTAAAAATCAGAAAAATGTTTGTCCATAGAAAACAGAACTATCTACGCAAACCTCTGCACAGAGATACAGATAAAAAAAAACAGATATATTCAAAATTTCATATACGTAGTACAATAATAAAAAAACTTTCAACATTCTCAGACTCTGTTCTCTTATTAGTAGAGTAATAATATTTCCAACAGAAACTTTGCTGAGAGAAATAGTTTGCGTTGTAAAAGACCTTTAAGCTGTTAAAGAAATATTTAATTTAGATTCTTAATGTTTCTTGTATGAGGCCAGTCGTCGGCTAGGTTCCAATTCGAAGAAATTACGTTGCCTCGCGCTGGCAACGAAGTAAAAGGTTGAGAGTTCCGTCACTCAATACGTAATGCTTCAAATTCGGCGGAAAGTGAAGAACGAAAGTGTCTCAAAAACGACATGTCTTAACACTAAATTTGCAAAGTTCCCTCTGCTGAAATTAGTAAACAAATACATTTATCAAACAACTTCACGCTAATTATGGTAAGGGTAGACAGAGAAGATTAAAGACACTCTGTTCTATTTCCATTGAGTAGCGAAACTCAACGCCGCGTTTCACCTTGACGCCCAAGCGAAGAAATGAAAAAATAATATATTTAATTTGGAAATAGTACTTAATTTAATTTCTTCGAATGGAACCCACAACCTGTCGTTTACAGTCACATACATTAGCACTTGCGCCCCGACATGCCTCACAATTATCAAACAAAAACAAAAAAAAACAATCATAACATAATTAACTGACTCTAGAATTCATTTACTTAAGACTTAGAGCACGATAATAGATAATTCGACATAGATTAGACTGACGTATGTGGTGAGGGCCCTATAAAGATGGCTTACGGTTTTACGCTCGAGGATCATTCCATGTAGTGCGTAGTTACGTTGGAACACTTTAATTTAATAGCTTATTACGCTTATATACTCGAGAGCACTGCTTGTTTTGTTGGTGGAGATGTGAGATGATGTTAGGGTGACATTAAATTATGTATTTTTTTAATTTTTCGCGTTATATTTCTTAAAAATCTTATATTTTTATATGAGAAACGGTTGTATTTGTGTAGTCTGAATCTGAGTAATGGCTCCAACAATTGTATACAATTTTGTTAAAAAGTAAGGAATTTCGGGATCAATTTAATATTTTCAATTTAAATATTTAATGTTTCATTACTTCGGTCTGGCAAATAAGGCAAAAGTGCGGCGTTGAATATTCTGCCACTCGACACGTAATGCCTCAAATTCGGTGGAAATTGGTAAATGGAATTGGAACGGAGTGTCTTAACACTAGGCTCCCAAGTTCCCTGTGTCTACCCTGCCATGCATTCGGGATACAGCGTGAAGCTGAGCTGAGCTGAGCTGATAAATTTACTTAGCTATGTTTCATTTTAGAAAATATCGTTTTATCCGTGTTTTCAGGTAACGAAAAATTGCCACAAAAATGTGACAATTGTGGCAATGTGGGAAGGTGGGGAATGGAACGGAGTGTCTTAACACCATGCCATGTGCGAGACACATCGTAAAGTCTATATATATAATCTAAGTATATATATATATATATATATATATATATATATATATATATATATATATATATATATATATATATATATATATATATATATATATATATATATATATATACATATATATATATATATATATATATATTAAAAAGTAGCATCAGTTACTTGAGAACTATGACCACACGTACACCTGATTATATCGACAGTAAACTG
>DWMZ01004102.1:0-12034 GCA_018249855.1 Eueides tales michaeli
TATATATATATATATATATATATATATATATATATATATATATATATATATATATATATATATATATATATATATATATATATATATATATATATATATATATATATATATATATATATATACGTTGCTATATAAAAGACACATTTTTCTATAAATACATAAGAAAAGATATAGTATATATTTTAAATCCATAAACTTGTTTAATTGTAGTTGATAGAAAGCTGTATCTGAAAATATCTCGGGGAATTAATGCTTGGGATTGGCATCAAAGGCCTGTCGTGGCGCAGTGTGCGGCTGTAAACGCGACATGTTGCGGGCTCGATCCCCACCTGAGGAAATAAAAATTTCATATTTTAATTTCTTACTTCTTGTAACAAGTCCAAGCAAGCGTTGAAATTTTATTCATAGTGATAAAATAAATATTAAAGAGATTTTCTAAACATGTCAATTTTTTAGCTTCACACTGATTCTCACTAATCTAACCTAGAAGATTAGAAGACCTAAGAAGATCAAAGTCAAAGAACATAAAAGGGCACGGACAATAAATGTCCGTTGTGTGTTTTATTTCAATAAGAAACAAAAAATACCGTAACCGTAAATAATACCGTACCGTAATATGTCCATCCATATGTTTGTCTCTTTGTCTATCATACTGCCGAAAGAGAGTGATGACAGTCGAAGTTTTCATACAAAATGTATTTCTACTGCCGCTAAATATGCTAATACTAAATAACAAGACAAAATAAATATTTGTATTATTTTTTAAAATAATGATACGGTCCTTCGTGTTTACGGAATCGTTCAACTCGAATTTGGCTGTTTTATTTACTTTCAAGCTGAATTCTGATGCAAGTCAATCTTATCAGGGTGAGTAAATAACAATAATTCGCCTTAAAAAAAGATCGAACCCACGACCAATGATTTTACAGTCAAGAGAAGAACAATAATATAATAATTCATTATTCCACTTAGTATCACGTGCTCGTGTACTGTGTAGTAGTGTTTTAATAGATCGCGCCAGCCCTCACTGCCCCACATACTCAAGGTGATCCAGAGAAATTATACTCCTCGTTTACATTTAACTTTGTTGTTATTAATTAATTCAAGATTTAATTAAGATATAAATAAATATATTTATTGCGAAATTGTGAAATTTGTTTTTATTATAATTTCAGACATCATGTTAATCGCGGCGTTGAGTTCCGCGATTCCTCCTCACTATTAAAAAGAGAAGTGAGCAACTTAGTACATTTAGTAATAGTTTCTGCTTATAGCTTTAATAGTTTGCCTTAGTACTAATGGGGCCTATTGTGACGCAAGAGCACAAGCATGTGACTTTAAATGCGACAGATTGTGTGTTCGATCCCCGAACGAGAAAATGATTTTTTTTAATAATATCTATGAAATAAAAAGCTAAGAGTTGTGTATGACACTTTCTAGGAGTACGTTATCTCTGGCCGCAGGTACAGGGGAGTAACGTCGGAATCTTAAATAAGACCAAAATGACGTTTTCAGCTTCATGCTATATTCTGACCATGACAGAATAGGCAAATGGAACTTGGAAATCTAGTGTTAAGACACTCCTTTCCGTTCCCCACTTTCCGTCAAAATGAAGGCATTGGGTATTGAGTGGCGGAACTCAACGTTGCGTTTTGCATTGCTACCAGAGCAAGGAAAATGAAAACATTAAATATTTAATTTGAAAATATTAAATATTTAATTTCATCGAGTGGGAATAGAATCCACAATCTCTTGCGTTTACAGTTAGACGCTTTAGCCGCTGCGCCACGACAGGCCTCAAATAACATAGTCTTCAAAAATGTCCTTTTTTGTTAATTCAAACAAATCAATTTTATGTTAACGCTTTTTATACTCATTAGTATATAGATAATAGGTTTTGTAGGTAGGTCGCTCTCGTCCATTGACACCCGAGAGTCGTGCCACGTGCGACGCAATGATCGCTCTGTTCCCATATTTAAAAACTGTGATATCATTTAAAATATGTTTTTATATGCTGTAAAAGGCTAATTTGATTTATGTAAAACTTAGAATTTTTTTTATCGTAGCTATTTAATGGAATAATGAATAATATTGTTGAAATTAGTCTCGAAACTATCATTTATTTATTTTGTAATTTGTAAAACAATATCGTGGTAACTGTAATTTTTTCTTAGGAGACATGTATCCTTTAAACTATTTTTAAATTTTTAAAACAAGAAAAATCTAGTCATTATAAGGCTTTAATAGCTAGCTCAGATCACGTACGATTGCTCTCGAGTTATCACATTTTTTAAAAGTTTTTTAAGGTTCCTTACCTTGAAAGGTAAAAACAAAATCCTTATACGATCACTTTGTTACCCGTTCGTCTGTCTGTCAAGACCATTCTCGCCAACATCTCGATATGTCATGGTAATTGCTAAAAATAGTATAATCAAGCTAAAAATAGTATCAAATTTTCAGGTCTACGTAGCTCAAAAATGTTCTATCTATTTTTATTTTATCATAAGCAAAAATATTAAAACACTAAATATTTTTACTATTTTTAAAGTTTATTCCACACTTAGGAAAGAAAAATATTAAATTTAAAAACGTATAAAAATTTGGACGAAGCAGGATTTGAACCTGTGCCTCTTGACTGCTCTCTTGCCAAACGATAATTCTAATTATCTTTGGGTAGCGGAAATTTGTAAAAAACTCCCTACAGAGATGCTAACAACATAAATAAGTTATAACAAGTGTATAAAAATTTCGACGGAGCTTGGTGAGGACGAATGGCTTAGTGGTCAGAGCGCTTGAACGGTTTTCAAGAGGCGCAGGTTCAAATCATGCTTCGTCCAAATTTTTATACATTTTTAAATTTAGTATTAAAACACTAAGTTAACGCAATCAAAAAATATAAACATTTTTACTGCATTATTGCTGCCTTTTGTACAGAATTCGCCGCGTAATCAGGCCTGTGAGGCCTGACGTGGCGCAGCGGCACAAACGTATGATTGTAATCGATAGGTTATGGGTTCGATCCCCAGAGGAAATGAGACATTTAATATTTTCAATTTAAATATTTAATGTTTCATTTCTTCGCTCTGGTAATAAGTCAAAGCGCGGCGTTGAGTTCCGTCACTCAACACAATGCCACAAATTCGGCGGAAAGGGGGAACGGAAGTAGAACGGAGTGTCTTTACACTAGGTTCCCGGGTTCCCTCAGCCTACCATGCCTCGTGCAGGATACAGCGTGAAGCTAAAAATTACTAGCTTTTATTTGTAGTAAGTTTCATACAAAAACAAAAATATATACTCTACACACTTTTTCTTACTGTTTTATCATATGTATATATACAATCTTGTTTTTTATTCTTTTCTCCATTTCTGTATGGCATAACGTAATGTAACCTTCTTCGAAGAATTGGCTATTGAATAAAATAAATAAAAACAAAAACAATTTTTAAAACAAATTCTTTCCCTTGATACCATTTATATCGATATGATATGATAGACTGAGAGAACCAAGTGCATGCACTAATGTAACATACATTCTATTAAATCTTTTACTATAGCTAAAATTATGTTAGTTTTGGTAATTTTGGAATTATATTATCATAAAATTGTTACAAAATCTATAGAATATTGCATTAAAGTTTGGCTACTTTCATTGTTTAACAATCAACATTGGTGTGATGTAATAACAAGTTGACTGGAACAAACAAATGTTAAATTCGAATATAGAGAGGGCAGCTATGTTTTGTTATCAGCACGACCACCAGAGACCTCTATAGAGTTTAAAATGTAATTTATCAGAAAATGTTATCATTTTTTAAAATAAAATAATGACAACCTAGTAATTAATTTCATATAAAATGAGTGCATACGCTCGCAAACGGTAAAGCTTGTCAATTTTTATTCATAAACTTTGTTAATTAACTAAATTGTACCTCCGTTTGGCGTTGATATGAAAATCACGGTGGAGGATAAGACTCCGACGCAAACGCACAAATCCATCAAAAGCGATACCTAAATGCTTGAGAATTTTCAAAGCCGTAAAGGATTATTTTAAGGTACGGAATGCTTATGACTTATAAATAATATAAATCATAATGTTGATAGTTCTTTTTTCAAACAAATTCAAATAATCAAAAGTTATGTATGGTGAATGATATATTTTAGTACACATAAGACAGAGTAGAGGCAGTACTCAACACTGCGAGCGAGTATCGAACTTACAACCAGTCTTGTTTACAGTACACGCTTGTGCCTCTGCGCCACGTTATTTGTCATATTACATATTTATTATATTATTATTAGCCTCACGCTGTATCCCGCACATCCCGCACAACAGAGTGGGCAGAGGAAACCGAGTGTTACAACACTCCGTTTCTGTTAAAATATTTCTCTACTTTTCCGTTCCGTATTTTTTTAATGTTAAAGAGCTTTACAATAAATTCGAGAAGTTTCTGAGATTTACCAGTGCCCTATAAAAAACTACTATATTTTAATAATATTAGTATTGATACAAAACGATATCTGAGTCCTACAAAATGCTTAACAGAATGTACATAGTGAAGACCTAATTGCTTCCAGGAAAATAAAACGGTTTCAGCTGAATATCAGCAAGTACACAGATTTTGGTCTAAGTTAAAGTTGAAGAGCTTAAAGATTTATTATTAAATAATCTAATGTATAATAGAATATATAATTTTTGAGGCCTTAGAGCAGGAGTACAACAAGCGTATGGCAGAAAACGGGACATGTTTTGGGTTCCATCCCTACTCGAGGAAATTAATTATTCTTTTATATGTTCTTTTCTTCTCTGTAACAAGGCAAAGCATGAAATTCCCTTGCCTTAATTTTGGCGAAAAGTGGGGAACGGAACGAAATATCATAACATCAGGTTCCCAAGTTCCCTCTGCCTATCCTTACATGTGCGGGATACAGGGAAAAGCTAAAAAAAAATATTACACATTGATTCAAATAAACTGGAATTTATAATATTTTATGTAATATTACTACATTTTTTTTTAACTTATTAACATGAACTTGGCTAAGCCATCAGCTTATATATGTTTCTGATATAACCTTTCATCCAGAAGTAATTTTCGCATAATAAATCAAAACTTTTGAATTTTAACATATTTTATTGATGAATTAAATAATATTTACATGAGGCTCTTACTTGTATGAGTATTACACATTCAGCACGTTATTCTACATGGAATACATGACGTACAATCGTAACTAATTACCATTTTTATCTAACTAGGATCACAGTTTTCGTATAAAGTATTGATTACCATCCGAGACCAGCGGCGTAACCGTGGGCGCCGTAGAGGGAGCCGTGGGCAAGAGGTGCAGCAATAGCTCCATGAGCCAAAGGAGCAGACCATGCGTTGTAGGCGACGGGAGCGACGCGAGCGTAGGACAGGGGAGCGGCGTGCACAAGGGGAGCGGACAGAGCGGCGTATCCTCCGTGGTTCACTGAGCTGGAAGAGGCGGAGTAAGATACGGAGGGGGCGTGTGCGGCGTAGGCAATGGGAGCGGCGTGGGCGACGGGAGCGGCGACCACGGCGTGAGCGACGGGAGCGATGGGAGCGGCGACCACGGCGTGGGCAGCGTGAGGAACGTGAGCGATGACGGCGGGGTCCTTGCGGACGATGGCGTTGAAGCCGGAGTGGGCGTCGGCGGCGTAGTCTACAACGCGGCGGCTACCGTCAGCCTCGATGAGGGAGTATTGTCCGACCACGTTGTCTCCGACGCGGGACTCGTGCTGGCTCTTCACGTCGCCACTGTGAGGGTCGTGCACTCCATAGGAGAAGCTGCTGTAGTCAGCGCCATGGATAGCGCTGCTCTGAGCTACTGCGACCAATAGGGCGAAAACTGCGACCTTGAAGTAAATGTAAAATTTATTATTTATAACTTTTTCACATGATTAACAACTTAAATAATTGTTTTGCTTATACAGATATTATTCTCCGTATAGCTTTGCATTGCATGCGTTACCTTGGAGAACATGTTGTATTGTTTGCTGTGCACGAAACAACTGATACTTGGTTAGGAATGGCGGCCTTTATATAGTGCTTAATTTTAAAGTATACGCGTGTGCAACGTAATCAGATTTGTAGCAGGAACTTGTGAAAGACTCAAAACATTGACCTACGTTCACAAGGAAACAATCTTTTTTATTACATATTATATCCTATGGCTTGGCAGTATATTTGATAGTTCCTTGGTTAAGTAATATTTGGTAAATTCTTTTATGCGCGTATAAATATGTCCATATCCTTGCTAACAATTGAATTAATTAAAATTACAAACTTAGTTTACCATAATTAAAATTCTCCGTTAAAGTACAGTTTTAAAACGCATTTAAAATGATAAAAAATAAAGGTATAAAACGCCATCATTAAAATCTACTCGTATATATGTGTTTACAAACTGTTTTTAATATATATTTGTAATGGTTTTGTTCTTAATTTAATAAGCGCTTTGTAATGATTTTCTTGTCGGAAATATAATTTTAATTCTTTTTCAATCTTTTTTCTTTTATGTGTAATTCTTCTCTTTTGCAAAATTTCATGACTGGGAAGTACCTTATATGACTCAATTAGGCGGCAAAGTTCATACATATATAAATGCTCGTATCTTTTTAATGGGGTAACTTAGAAGAATGGGTTAGGAGACCGTCGAACCTAAATATTTGATACCTCGACATCATGTCAAGACAAATGGTCTGGACGGACAGATCAACGAAAAAAAAGTGATCCTGTATGGATTCCGTCTATTTCTTAACGAACACTAAACTGGTATAAAAATGCAATTAAAAAAATAAAAATGAATATTTAATGTTTTAAATTATGTATGTGAATACATAAAAATGTTATCAAATTAAACTATTTGATTGCAATCTTTGTTACGCTAAAATTGAATTTAACAAGGCTGTATACATACATACGAATATAGATAGTATCGTAAGGCGAGAATTATATATTTTTTCAGTAATACTAAAAGAAAAATTAAGTTATATTCTCTTATTCTATATTCTCTGTAACTTCTCTGCTCAGAACGGAGTGTTTTGTCAACGTTCACGTTTTATTTCATACAAAGCAGGGTAGTCAATTAAAAACCTGGGAATATCTCTGTTCCCATAAAGACACTTCCGTTTCCTGCTTACCACCGAATTCTAGAGACATTGCGTGGTGAGTGGGGAAACTTAACGCCTTGCTTCTTTCGCAGAGCGAGGGATTGAAAATATTAAATATTTAATTTCCTCAGACGCATGTGACGCACGCTTGTGCCCTTCCGTCACATCTATTTCAATCCAGATTTAGTTTTTTATTTGAGATGAACTAGCTATTAACAGTAAAACAATTATAGAAATTATAGGTGTTATTTAAAATTTATATAACAGTACAAAACTGTACTGAATATTGAGTTTAAAAAAGTTAAGATTTGGCATGTTTGTTGTAAATTATGAAATGTTCTAAGGCAGACAGACTTAGCTTAAACACAGTAGCGGACGACAACTCACTATAATAGTATGCGTATGTGGATACGATACTCCGAAGCAATATTCTTCTTCACAATTATGCTTGTTTAATTCTGCGATAGAAATGATTCTCCTAAAATAATTATAAGAACTAGTCTCTGAGGTGTAGTCTGTCGGGGCTCAGAAGCATAAGTGTGTTACTGTGACACTCGAAGATATAAAATATATAGTATTTTCAAATTAAATTTTTAATGTTGTCATTTCTTCACTCTGGTAACAAGACAAAAGCGCGGCGTTTAGTTCCGCCAGTCAACAGGCAACGCACAAATTCAGCGGAAAGTGGGAAGCGGAACGGAGTGGGTTAACAGTAGGTTCCTAATTTCCTCTGCCTACCCTGCTATGTGCAGGATAGCAGAAAAACTTAATTACATAAACGGAAAAATAATTCAATATAGTTTCCTTTTCTGATAACACACTTAACATACGTACAAAGAATGTTGTACAAAAACTGAGTTAAGATTAACCTTGACTTACAGCTATGACGTGGTGTAAAATTATTCTATACATTTTTTTAGCTTCAGCCCGTACTTAGCAGGATAGGCAACGGAACCTAATGTTCATATATAAGGTTCCTTTGCCTATCCTCCGTTTGAATGAAGGCACTTTTTCTGTTTGTGAACCAAAGAGAGGACAATAAGAATATTATTAATTCGTTATCTTGAGTGGGAATCAAATCCACAACCTGTCTAGTTTACAGTCGCACACTTGTGTAATGCGCCACGACAGGCCCCAACATTTCATATTACATAAAATTAGACAAGTAATAATTAAAAAAATAAAATTCGTTTTTATTCAATTTGTGACCAAGTAAAATTAGTATATGTGAGGACCATACCATATTACGGCGACAACAACATATAAGTTTTTTGCTATTTTTAAAGTGTTATTCCACACTTAGGAAAGAAAAGTATTAAATTTAAAAACGTATAAAAATTTAAGCGAAGCAGAATTTGAACCCGCGCCTCTTGGAAATCGTCTAAGCGCTCTGACCAACTAAGCCATTCGTTCTCACCAAGCTACGAGGAAATTGGGAAGGAAGGATGTAATACCCCCTATCGTTAAATATATACGTAAAAATAAATTTAGGTTTGTTTATATCTTTGTTAATTTTAAGTCACAAAGTTAGGAAATATAAGGATTCAGAATTGATTATACAATTTTTCTAGTATTTTACAGTACATGTTTTTATATTCTATTAAATATTTTATGTAAATTTTGGCACAACTCATACGCATATTTGAAAGTATTGCTTTTTTTCCGGTTTCACTTCCAAAGTTACAGCTTTGTATCTAGTATAAATAGTAGCTATGACAGGGTCAAATCAGTTGCACTCAGAAGTCGAGTAAAACACACGTAAAAATGGCATCCAAGGTAATAGAAGAATAACATTTTATACTTACTTAGCTTCACGCATCCCTCATATAGCAGGGTAGGAAGAGGGAACTTGGGAACATCGTGTTAAGACACTCCGCTATTTTCTCCATATTTTATACTTTATGATAATACTTAAATTTTCCAAAATAAATGTCTAATTTTAATATTGTTTTACACAGTTCGTAGTTCTTGCTCTCTGCGTGGCAGTCGCTCAAGGCAGCGCTGATTACAGCAGCTTCTCCTATGGAGTGCACGACCCTCACAGTGGCGACGTGAAGAGCCAGCACGAGTCCCGCGTCGGAGACAACGTGGTCGGCCAATACTCCCTCATCGAGGCTGACGGTAGCCGCCGCGTCGTAGACTACGCCGCCGACGCCCACTCCGGCTTCAACGCCATCGTCCGCAAGGACCCTGCCGTGATCGCTCACGTCCCTCACGCTGCCCAAGCCGTGGTCGCCGCTCCCATTGCCCACGCCGCTCCCCTCGCCTACGCCCAAGCCCCCGCAGTGGCCTACTCCGCTTCCTCCAGCTCAGTGAACCACGGTGGATACGCCGCCCTGTCCGCTCCCCTCTTGAACGCCGCTCCCTTGTCCTACGCCCGTGTCGCTCCCATTGCCTACAACGCTTGGTCTGCCCCCTTGGCCCAAGAAGCTATCGCTGCTCCTCTTGCCTACGGCTCCCTCTACGGTGCCCAAGGTCTCGGATACACCGCTCGTCTTGCCTTGTAAGAAGCTGACACCAAATTGTTGATCGTTACCATTCTGTGATTTGAGAAATGATTAAAATTTAAGAAGAAAATGAAATTTATTCTTTTATTTATTTTTTTATATTTCTAATTCACTATCTTTTATAATTTATAGGAAATCGGTATTTAGTAGACTATATATGAGATTCAAATAAACATCTGAAATAGGATAAATCAATAAACATGAAGTTACATCAATAAAAAAATATATGTGTATATGTGTTCATAAGCAACACAAAAAACACCCATGTTTTAAAAAGGTAGATAGAATAGTATATAACTGAGAGATAATTAGCCTACTCTGTACATTTGAGAAAACTCTTTTTCTAACAATTCCAGACAAATTTTGCCATATATCATTTACATTATAACTATCTTCATTTTCTAGAGTAGAAAAATTATCATATTCAGTATAGCGTATGAGATTTTTAGAATTATAAGACATAATTTTTTGCAAGTTTACATTTACTCAAGGAGGATAATATCATGGTGATATAAACTTGCCTTTAGCTTTATCACTTTAATAGTTATACTGCATTATATATTATATTTGTATAATACTGAAGTGTTATATTATATATATTTATATATATATATATATATATATATATATATATATATATATATATATATATATATATATATATATATATATATATATATATATCACATAATTTAACACTTCAGTATTAAACTTATTTTAGTATATAAGTACTCGTACCTATTTAATTTAGAGATAACAGTTGTTTTAACATGTTTAAATCACAATACGTATATCCCAAATAATTTCTTAAAGATAAATGTTGGATGACGTCTAAAAATATTTTTAAATTAGTATTAACCTGACATGCTTTTTGTTATAGCATTTTTTTTTAATTTTCACAATGTGCCACTTTGTAATTGCTATGGTGGATTTTGATTGTTACCAAAAGTTCCTAGCTTAACCAATTAAAATATTATTAATTACAAGTTATTATAAAGAAGGTTAAACAGGTTTTTAAATATGTTTTTTCCATAACTTCTTATATCATTAAAGAATAAGCAGAGAAAAATATTTAATTTATTTATATATAAAGATATAGAAAAAATAAAAATATTATTAATTACAAGTTCAAATTCCTATATTATATAATTGCCAACATAAATTTATAAGTGGATGCGTGATCTTTTAAAAAGAGCTTGCATGAAATTAAGCATATTTAAAATTGCCAAATTCTTAAATCAATTTATTATAAAATTTACGCATCAACGTATTATAAAGAAGTTTTTAAAAATAGTTTATTCCATATTTTCTTATATCATCTGTCATTGAAGAATAAGTGGAGAAAAATATTTTATTTATCATATATTTATTTTTTTGTTGCATACAAAATAAATACACAAAATAATAATTATAATATATATTTCCAAGATGTATGTAAAGACGGTTTTATTGCTTTAAAAAATATATGTAGAATTAATGTTTCATTTCTTCGCTCTGGTATTAAGGCAAAACGCGGCAAGTGGAATTAAACGCCACTCAACAAGCAATGCCTTAAATTCGGCAGAGAGTGGGGAACGGAAGCGGAACGGAGTGTCTTAACACTAGGTTCCCAAATTCCCTCTGTCTACCCTGCCATGTGCGGGATACAGCGTGAAGCTAGTTTTGAAGTGTAGACTTTATACCTCGTTTGTGATTGTGCGGACGTAGGTGTATGGAAATTGGAAACAGGTATTATATGCTTAGAGAAGGAGTGCATAATACTAATTTTTTTTTCATAATACTTAAAAATATAATAAATTAATTCTCACTCTCTCACTCAGCTTCACGCTCCAATTTCCCGAATTCGAGGCATTGAATATTGAGTGGCGGAATTTAACGCCGCGCTTTTCTTTATTACCAGTACGAAGAAATGAAAACATTCAATGTTTAAATTGAAAATGAAATAGTTGATCTATTTCATTTTCTTTAATCGAATCGGGGATAGAATTCACAACCTATCGCGTTTATAGTAAAATGCTTGTGTCCCTGTGCCATGATAAGCTTCACAATGACAATAAATATAGAACACATTGTGATGATGTTTGACTATACATACTTTTGTATAAAATGATAGGCACAGGCGACTGGCGTTATTCATTGAAACACGTATTGTGCGCGTAAAGTGGTTCTCAAACTTATCTTAAAAATATCTATATTTTGTGTCTCCATACAGTTTTTGCCCTCCGTATAGAAGTCGCTAAAGACAATTTCTCCTATGGAGTACATGAGGCCTGTCGTGGCGCAGCGGCACAAGCGTTGCCTTTAACCGACAGGTTCTGGATTCGATCCCCAGTCGAGGAAATGAAATATTTAATATTTTCAATTTAAATACTTAATGTTTTCATTTCTTCGCTCT
>DWMZ01004103.1:0-12033 GCA_018249855.1 Eueides tales michaeli
GAAACTTAGAACTGTCGCCATATAGTTAGGCGCAATATATATTATACATATACGCTTGCGTATATGTATAGTGTCTGCTTCCCATGCATGGTACTTACATACTTCCTTTATGGGTTAAAGAATTCCTCGAGGCAATGTACAATTATTGTTACAGATGTTCATTTAAATAACGTTTGATAAATTAAAATATTCAACGTTACTTGACGTTCATAATTTTTAAAGGAATTTGAAGGAAACGGAGTGTTAAGTCACTTCTTTCTGTTCTTTTTCATACCGCGTTGTGTCTATCTGACATAAATTTAAATCAATTAAAGCTAAAAATTGTAAATCTCCCTCAAAGATATCAATTTGTTAAGTATCGACTAATTCTCTAACTTGTTTATTTTTATGGAAGAAGGAACTTGGGAACCTAGTGTTAAGACACTCCGTTCCCCACTTTCCGCCGAATTTGAGGCATGTTGAGTATTGAAACCCAACGCCGCGTTTTACTTTTTTACCAGAGCGAAGAAATGAAAATATTAAATATTTAATTTGAAAATATTTCAATGCGTCGAGTGGGGATCGAATCCACAACCTGTCGATATATAGTCACACGGTTATACCCCTGCACCACGACAGTATTTCAATAAAGAAAAAAAACAAAAAAAACTACAAATTTAATACAAAATTAAACGAACTAATTCTATCTAAACATTAATTAAATTGTAATTTATTTACACAGCGCGTGAACTATTACATGAGTATCTCGTATATTTACTTTGATGTTTTATTAAAACAAGTGAATGTAGTCTCTATTATACACATATCTATAGTTATAGTTGTAGAATAGGCAGTGGCAGTGGATACGTATAGTGTAGGCACAGCTAAGGGCGTTTGAACAAGACCACGCTAGCATAACTCGTACTACGCACTTCACGTAAACAGGTAGGTAGAGACAGAAGCGAAAACTTTATTTCCATATTTATAAAAAATATTTCATTTAAGTTTACGCTGCGCTTCGCAAATAGTATATATATATATTAGGTAGTCAGAGGGAATTTGGGAACCTAGTGTTAAGACACTCCGTTCCTACTGAGACACTTCCGTTCGTAACCTTCATCCGAATTCTGCGTTACGTGTTGAGTGGCGGAATTTAACGCCGCGTTTTGCCTGATTACGAGAGGAAAGCAAATCAACATTATAAATATTACCTGTTCTCGACAAAAGTGTCACAGTATTGAGCTCGTGCGTCACTACAGACAATTTTTTTTAATAATAATATCTTTGATTTTCGCGATTGTTACACATTTTAAATGAAACACCTTTAACCGGATTAATCGCGTATATTGATTTTTACACATTTTTGGAAACCCGACGTTCCGAACACTTTACAGTAGTCTACCCGTGACCACGGACTACTGTGTAAAAATCAATATGCGCGATTAATCCGGTTAAAAATGTCTTATTTAAAAAAAAATTAACTTTTGGTCGCCTGTTTATTATAGATAGGCCACTTTAAAATTCAAGCAATGCACCCACTATATACTAAATACATATATGAAATAGAAAGTAAGAAGATAATTTTAAAACAAAATTCCCCAGTTAATATATTCAATTAGCTGAAAGTGGGTGCGACAGATCTACAAATCACTACAATATTGCTGTTTTCCCGACAGCTTTATGACGAGTGATGTGAATACGCGAATATAGCTTTAACACGAACGTAGGCTATAATGGCTCGTAATTTAAACGTCAAAATAAAACTGGACTAAGCTATAAGATTAAAAATGTCTATAGCTTGTGTTTTTTTTTCAGTTTTATTATGATGCAGTAAATAATCTGCTTGACTATACTTATATATACTAAGGTATTTAAAAAGCGAAGAGTCTCCACAAATTAATATTTTACTTACCTTTTTTTCTCTTAATTAAATGATTTTTCAAAAAAAAAAAATTTTATAGAGATTTTGAACAACTTAAAAAAAACTATTTTAACCAGATTAATAATACGTATATTAATAATACGTATATTTTTTTTGGAATCCGACTTTGAACACCTAACCATATTCAAGCAACTAACAGAACAAAAAAAACCTAACATTTAAAAAAAAAGGCAACTAAATTATTTATTTTCATACTAAGCTGCTGACGTTACATTATTTCACTTCACTTTTTTACTGGAGACCGTACAAGTGGTGACATTCGGATAACATGGAAAGAGCAGTTCGCCTAATGCGTCCTTATATAAATTTTACTATCATGAAAATAGAGTTCCACATTATAGATACATACATACGACCTTACATGAGACGCAAATGTTTTAATTTTCATACTAACGAACATTATAAGAAGATACTTGCGCGGCTTTTAAATATGATGTGCTTTTAATACTGGGAAGATATTTTCTTTTTTTAAATTCAGTTTCTTTTTTTAAATTCAGTTTTACGCTATATTCTGCATATTGCAAGGTAGGCAAAGGGAACCTAGGAACCTAGGGTTAAGACACTGCCATAAAAATGCTTCGGTTCCCTATTTTCCGACGATTTTTTTAGAAAGTAACGCTTTACCATTTTTAAAGAAATTAAAAAATATATATATTTACTGATGGTGTCGTAAGAGGCGACTAAGGTATGGGAGAGTCACGTTGTCATCAATGGCAACATGCATGGGTAGACTCGACCGGATCATTACCACCCCCGGCATTTAAAACCGG
This sequence comes from Eueides tales michaeli, assembly GCA_018249855.1. Classification (NCBI taxonomy): domain Eukaryota; kingdom Metazoa; phylum Arthropoda; class Insecta; order Lepidoptera; family Nymphalidae; genus Eueides; species Eueides tales. The sequence continues at coordinate 2,692 of DWMZ01004103.1, forward strand.
CGTTAAGTAGTGGCTTCGGCCACTACGTTTCGCATTGGGTAACGCCGGGCCCCGGTGCCCATCCATCTTAAAGACCGGCAACACACCTGTAGCTCCTCTGGTGTTACACGGGGCCGTGGGCGGCGGTGATCACTTACTATCAGGTGACCCGTACGCTCGTTTGCCGTGTCTTATACATTAAAAAAAAAACATTTTCTTTGGACTGAATCCACGACCTTCACGTTTATATAGTCGTACGCTTGTTTTTCAGGTATGTTAGCATACCTAACATTGAGGTATTAATATTATAATTATTGCATATATTATTTATAAATATCCATCGTGGCGCAGTGGGAAGCATGTGACTGTAAATGCGGTTGTGGATTCGACAGCTGCTCGCGGAATTAACTTTTCGAAATGATAAGACATCGTTTTCGGCTGACTCTACTTTGAAATATATTTGACATAAATTATAAAAAGGCGATGTTGGATTCCTTATCTATAAAAACGAAATTTAAAATTTTAAACACCTAACCTCCGACCCAAACAGTGGTTGTAACTTTAAAAATGTTGAACCAAATATCACAAAACATAGCTAAGAACCATCTTAATAAACAAGACCATTTTTAGAACCCAGTTTAAAACACTCAGTTCCCAATAAAACACTTCTGTTACCAACTTCCCACAAAATTCTTGAGGCATTGCGTGTTGAGTGGCGAAACTAATCGTCGCGCTTTCACCAGATCGTAGGAACGACACTATTAAATGTTTCCTTTCTTTCTGTAAACCGTTACAACAGGCCTCAAATTATTAATAATTTGTGAATAATAAGTAACAACAAAACTACATACACACAAACTAGGGACCAGCCCGAGTATTTGTTTAGGCTCCCTCACGCCGTCCACAGATATAATTATCTACATAGATTTATAAGAGGGAAAGTGAGCGCTGAGTGGATGGTAAACGAATTAAAACGTATACATTGTTAATATTATAAAATGGATGGTACATATGCAGATGTTGTTTGGACGTCGTTCCTTTTAAAATAATAAGTACTGACTTCGCTACACGCTATGTCCCTAGCGTGGTAAGCAGAGAGAACGGAGAGCCAAACGCTATGGTCTCGGCATACCTCTTTCGCCTCGTCCACTGTCATTAACCTCTTCATACATGCTCTCCGGGGGGTAAATAATAGGTATAGTTATATTAATATTACCGGACGCCTTTACGTTCAAAAGTAACTCAATAGTTAACAAAAAAAAGTTTTTTAGCTTCACACTGTACCTTAATCTGGGAACCTAGTGTCAAAGCACTCCGTCTCTCACTCCGTCAAAGCAATCACTACTTTCCGCCGAATTCTTGAAGTATTGGATGTTAAATAGCGGTAATTTAAGCCGCGCTTTAAAAATATATATAAGTAAGCGTATGTCATTTCCTTCAAATATTTCATTTTCTTGTGTGGAAACGAATCTACGACCTGTCTATCGCCCATACAGTCGCACACTTGTACCCCTGCGCCATTGTAGGTCTAAATTATAATTTTTTTTTCTCCGCTTTTGTGGACAAAGCGCGGCGTTCAGTTCCTCCAATTAACACGCAATATCTCAAAAATAAATAAATTAATGAGAAAACATTCAAACTATTACATAATACACTTACAGGTACATCTTTAAGCATCCCTTTTTAATGTAATGCCTTTTAGTCGATATTGTTGTGCCCGATTAAAAAACCAATATTCATTTTTCCTATCTATAGGCTATAATTTTATTTATTTATGTAACTGAATATGACTTTAATTAATAAATTTATACGTAACTTTGTAACATATACGTAGTATGTATATGTAATTAAGAATAGTTATAATCTGTTTTTCTTAGCTACACAGAAGGAACCCATTCCATACCCCGCTTCCCATTTAACTTGAGGCATTGCGTGCTGAGTGGCGGAACTCAACGCCGCGCTTTGCCCTGTTACCAAAACCAAGAAATGAAAACATTAAATGTTTACATTAAAAATATCAAATAAAAATAGTTATAAAATTGAAAATTATAGTTTTTATCTACTTATTTGCCGTCCGGCGGACGTTCCCATGCTCAGTAAATGATTTGTGTAATAACGTTATTAATTTCATCAATTGTTGACTTACGATGTTCCTGTCTTAAAACTTAATGTTACCTTTTTTTAATAAGTCGAATTACGACATCTTGTAAAAAAAACATTAAAGATGTTTTTTTTAATAAATATGCACATTTCAAATGACACTCCTTTAGAAAAGTTCCTTTAAAAGTGACTTTATTAAAAAAAAAATAGTCTATTTTAGTTTTGGCTTTGACATAAGTATCAACTGACAGATTTACATGACAGAAGATTTATAAAATACATACATGAGATTCATAAAAACAAGTAGTTTCCTAATATTGTATTGTCTAATTCAGCTTCACTCTGTATCCCGCACATGGCAGGGTACGCAGAAGGAACTTGGGACCTAGTGTTAAGACACTCCGTTCCACTTCCGTTCCCCACTTTTCGCCGAATTTTGAGGCATTGCGTGACGAGTGGCGACTCAACGTCGCGCTTTTGCCTTATTACCAGAGCGAAGAAATGAAACATTTAAATACAAAATATTAAATATTTCGTATGCTCGAGTGGGTATCGAATCATAAAACTATTATATCAAATTAAAATAACATTTCTTCTGAAATCCCTTTTTTTAAAAAAACTACTCAAAAAGCTCACTCAAAAAGTATTATCAGAAGTATGATAAAAATGAAAAAAATCTGATACGATATTTCAAGAGACGAAGTTAATGTTAAAATAAAGAAAGTGTTAGCAATAGAGACGCAATTTGTTTAATATTACAGATATCGATAAAAAAAGTTTAGAATTTAAATTATAATTTAATTGAAATGTCGAAGAAGTGGCAGCGAACGTGAGGGTTGTGGGTTAGACTTTAAATATCGGGAATAGTTTTTTTTTACTTTCTAACTCTGGCAAGACTTTAAGTTCAGTTACTCAAAAATCAAGTTTATTTTAGTCGTTTTTTAATTTAATTTTTGTCTCAACTACGAATTTTAGATTATTTTCTCAAAATTCTGGTAAACAGACCGTTGAATTCTGCCATTCAAAGCGCTAGATGCCCTTGCCTACTTTGCTACATGCGAAATACATCGCAAAGAATACAAGAATTAAATAAACTATTATAATAAGTATCTTATCATCAAATCAATATAACAATGCAAGAATGCAATTCTTACTTATCGCTTCTGGAACATTCCACGGCCATCGCGGCGTAAGAAGCACAAATGACGCGTAACATTCAAAAAACATATCTCACGTTTTATCTAACAATGTGTAATTAATCAAAGATTTTTTTTTCATTTCTTGTCCTACAATATTTTACTTAATAAATATTACACTGACATTATGACAGGTTCATCGATGTTTTGAGACTATTTATTTTATATCATATGTTTTTTATTTCTGATTACTACAATAGAATTATATATTTAATATTTTTAATTTGGAGTACTAAATATTAAAAGTAATTTTTATGTTATATTTATACATTAATAACAATAAAATTCATTATTTGACATTAAATAGCATTTTTTTTTACAAATAATAAGGCAAAAGCGCGGCGTTCATTTCCGCCACCCAAGACGCAATGCCTCAAATTCAGCGGAAAGTGAAGAACGGAAGTGGAACGGAGTGTTGTAACACTAGGTTCCCTAGTTCCCACTACCTACCCAGCCATGTGCGGAATACAGCGTGAAGCTGATTTTTTTTTATAATTTATCGCTCTTTCTTTCATAGCAGGGTAGGCAGAATTAATACGTCAAGACACTCCATTTCTCACTTTTCGAGATACTGCGCTTTGAGTAGCGTAACACAACTCAGCGCCTATCTCCTAGCGCAAATAAATTAAAATAATTTAAATACAAACGTTCCAGAGTGAGAATTTAACCCACAATACGATTTTAATACGATGGATATTTACAAGCAAACACCGTCCTATTGCCAATACCTCAATACATATTTATTTAGAAATATAAAAATACTACATTTAAATACGTATAAAAATTTGAACGAAGCAGGATTTGAACCGGGTAGTCTACCCGTGACCACTTTAAAGTGTTCGAAACGTCGGGTTCCTAAAAAATGTTTTTAAACATACGCGATTAATCTGGTTAAAATTGTTTTATTTAAAACAACTTATTTATGTTGTTAGCATCTCTGTAGGGAGATTTTTACAAATTTCCGCTACCCAAGGACAAAATTAACATATAACAATGTACATAATACCTGAATAGTCGATATAAAAAGTATAAAACAAAAAGAACTATCGATAATATAATAAATAAAGAACGTCGACATATCGCCATCTCTAGCGAACGCTACCTGGGCGTTAGGTAGACGATTCCGAGAACGAGCGCCACTCGATAACGATTGCAACTGTACACTTCTCATTCTTCTATCTGGTGAATTTTGGTATGTCAACAATTGTTGTAACGCTTTGTATTTATATGAATTAGTTTGTTTTCATTTTTTTTTTTCAGCTTCACGGTGTATCCCGTGACTGCAAAAGACGGGTTATAAATTCGATCATGACTCGAAGAAAAAAAATAATAATATTTTCAATTTAAATATCTAATGTTTTTATTTCGTCGCTATGGTAATAAGGCAAGGTGCGGCGTTGAGTTCCGCCATTTATCACGCCTCAAATTCAGAAATTGGAAAACGGAACGGGGTCGTAGGGAAGTTGACAAAAAAAAAACAAAATAAAAAAATTAACTAATATTTTTCTTTGTCTAGGCGAGCCACAGATAAGCTAGTAGACACATAAATTGTAAATGCATAACAAACGGGGATTCCTCGTTAAAGATTATTTTCCTTCCGCCCTCTTTCTGTCCAAACAAAGATATTCTATAAACGAGGTCAGAAAAATGAAATCATGAATGAAATAAACATTTCTTAATACGATCGAATCATCGAAATATCGTAATATGAACCTGTCATTTTCTTATTTCATGACGACAGTCTGTATTTCCGTATTTTTTTGTACATTTCTTTTTACATTTATTTAAAAAGTTAACTTAGATTTAAAATGTTTTTTTAGCTTCTTGTTTTATTCCCCACATAACAGGGTAGACAGAGGGAACCAGAACTACCTATTAAGGCACTCCATTCTCATTAATTTCGTTACCATTTTTGAGGTATTGCGTGTTTTTTTTTTCACTTCACTCTGTATCCCGCAAATAGCGGGTTAGGCAAAGGAAATTTGGAAACCAATTGTTAAGACACTCAGTTCCGTTTTCCACTGTCCGCTTAATTTAAACGTGCTGAGTGTTGGCACTCATCGCCGCGCTTTTACTAGTTGCTAGACGAATAAAATGAATGTTTTAAATATATAGATATAAAATATTTCATTTCCTCGAGTGGGGATCGAACCCACAACCTGTCGCTGTACAATCTTATACAAAAGCTTACTATTGCAAAACATCTGAGTCCTATCAAAGTTATTCATAGAAAAAAAAGCTCCCTATTCCAAGCTCTACAACAAAACCAGCGCGTTTGAGGAATAACAATCGTTCCTTGAGAAGTTCCTCGCTTCAAAACTACCGCTGCATAATATCTGACTAGAAAAGTTCTTTTTTGTTGTTTTTCAAACGAAATGTGAATCTCAAAATTGTAATGTTATATATAGTATAGATATATGTTAAACTAAATTTATGGATCTTTTTTTCTATACTAATATTATATGGTTAAAATTTGAATTTAGCAAGATATGATCCCGCGCCTCTCGGAATCCGTTCAAGAGCACTGAACAAAAACCATACGTTCTCTGCATATAGTAGTTAATATTGCAAATACATAATTATATTAGAACACAAATATAATTCAATTTATTAAAACAGAAAAAAATCGATTAATTTGTATTTAGTGTAATATAAAATCATCGTGGGATAGTACGCGTTGGTTCAAGTCAGGTAATATTTCTTAAGTAGAGTTTTTAGTTCCGAAATTTTATTTAACTTAGATGGAAATACACAAAGAAGGAAGAACGGTGTATGAGTTTTTTCCTGCAAAATATGGATTAAGTATGTTATGAAAAGCTTTTCTAGAATAAATAGTTTGTAAGAGTGGACGGATGTTTGTTCCACGCTCACGCGCAAACTGCTGAACAGATTAAGGTGAAACTTTGTATTAATATAGATTATACATTAGAATAACATATAGACTACTATTTATGTTAAGATTTTGTATAATTTGGTTATAATAAGAAAATAATATTAAACGCGCAAATCCGCTGGATACTAATCTGTTCATAAGAAAACATAAAATTCTGCTTGGTAGAAATGTACGTAAGCTAGTAAAGTTTAGTTAAATAAATTAAGTACTTGTCAAATATATTACGAGAACTGAATTACATGCGATCACGGAGCCTAACGCCGGGGGGCACGAATTTGACAGCGCAAGTAGTTAATAGCTACCTATATCAAGGTACGATTTTATTGTAAACGGTTTATAATTCGTAGTTTGAAAACAATTCATTTGTTTCTTTACATAATATTAGATAACATTAAGTGTAGTGCTAATATACTGAGTTTCAAAGAAGGTCACAGCTTCAAACGATTTAAAAAAAAACACGGTATGGAGTCCCATTGTGGCGAAAGGCGATAGTTTTTTACTTTAATTTTTCAAACTATCATATAACTTGTAGCTTGAGGAAATAAATATTATTGAATATAATCATAAGAATGTACTTAATCAAATTCAATTTTTTTTTCCCTCTGTCTGCCCTGCCATGAGCGAGATAAAGCGTGAAGCTGAAAAAAAAACTATCATTTCCAGTACTAAATTTAAAAACGTATAAAAATTTTGAACAAAGCAGGATTTGAACCCGCGCCTCTTGGAATCCGTCCAACTGGCTGGAACGGGTGGCTTAGTTGGTCAGAGTGCTTGGATGGATTCCAAGAGGCGCGGGTTCAAATCCTGCTTCCTTCAAAATTTTTATGCGTTTTTAAATTAAGTATTTTTCTTTCCTAAGTGTGGAATAGCACTTTCAAAATAGTAAAATATCGTTTCCAGTTTCATAATACCATTTATTGGCATATTTTTAGTGTAACAGTTATTCTTTTTACTACTTTTAAAGTGTTATTCCACACTTAGGATAGTTATCATCTTATATTTTATTGTTAACTAGCCATCACCCACAGCTTAGCCAACTTGGTCAAGATTTTTTTTCAGCTTCCCTCTGCCTATCCTGCCATATGCAGAATTGGGAACCTAATGTTAAGACACTCCGTTCCACTTCCGTTCCCCGCGCCAACAAGGCAAAACGCCGCGTTTTGTCTTGTTACCAGAGCGAAGAAATAAAAACAATAAATATTTAAATTGAACATATTAAATATTTCATTTCCTCGAGTGGGGATCGAACCCACAACCTTTCGGTTACAGTCACACACTTTTGCCGCCGCGCCACTACATGTTTCAAGAAATTTATACCATATTAATTTAATAAATATCATTCATTCTATCTTAAAGGTAAATTCTAAGCAATTATCATTGAGTCACGGAAATTTAAAAAAAACTTCCTACAAAGACGCTAAGAACATAAAGGAATTGTAACAATCATATAAGAATTTCAACGTAGCTTGATGAGAACGTATGGTTTAATTGTTCCGAGCGCTTAGACGGTTTCCAAGAGGCGCGGGTTCCTTTCAAAAATTTCATACCTTTTCTAAAAAAAGTTTTTTTCATTAATATTTCTGAACAATCGAAGATCTGATCTGAAAGACATTGATGTGCGAACTGTGTCTTGTTACAAACTTAAGAAAATATTTCGTTTCCTTATAAGAAGACTAAATTAGCTGAACGTAAAAAGTTGGTTCTTCATATACTCATTGCAAGTATGTATTCGATCAACATTCCGAGATGACATCAAATGACGTTTATCGCATTTTATTATTTCATTCAATGTCATTTTCTTTAGGATCTGGCGGTTTTTGTTTGAATTTTAATTTATATTTAGGTCGATGTTAAGTTAAATAAAATGGACAATATTCATTTTCAGACATTTAAAAAAAAATGGGTTACGGAACGGAGTGTCTTAACAATAGGTTCCCAAGTTCCCGCTGTGTACCCTGCTATGTGCGGAATACAGCGTGAACGATATTATTAGAAACCCTCCAAGACCAGAGTCTCGATCACATCGAGCTACATAGAAATACTTTGTACACTTGTTTCGATTTCTATAGGTAGTCTTTGCTAAAATGTAAAGCTAACAAATTTGTACGTGTCTAATTCTAATGCACCAATCTCAGGAACTACTGGTCCGAAATAATAAACTATTCGGGTTGAAAAATTCATTTATGGAAGAAAAAGTCTATATCAGAAATCGTTAATCGTTTGAATATAAAGAATAGCAACTGAAAACAGCGTTCTCGGGCCTTTACAATATATCATGTGTCAAACCAAAAACTTCGTCCCATTTGGTTTGGTTTCGAGCGCGACGACTATAGTTTTTTTGTATGGCTTCAGAGGTAGGCAGAGGGAACCTGGGAACCTTATCTTAAGATACTTCGTCCCCACTTTCCGCCGAAGATAAAAATTGTTTCGATATACTATAGCAAAGACGTTCTAATCGTTACTACCTTTGCGCCGCCCGTTATCGGCGTTAATACTAAGCTATCATAAATACCTAGAAAATTGTTAATAAAACGCATCATAAATTGTATTGTAAACATCTAACTACATTTAATATGGCTTATTTGGTATAAAGGTCGATACTATATTGACGTTTGATATTGTACACGGTGCTTGCACGTTCGATGCTTGCTCAAGTTATATATTACATAAAGTATGACTTTAAATTTTTGCCATTGAACAAGTAATGTCTTAAGATATAATATATACGAAACAATTTCTACATAAGATTTATATCAAATATTTTTTATAAAAAATATATTTTTTATTATTTTTTAAATAAAATTAATAGAATTGATGCCATAATGGCGCAATGGCACAGCATCTCTGTAAATAAAACAATTGCAGTTGTAGATCAGTTCAGGTTGTAACAGGTTCGAATCTCACTCAAAATGGATTACTACTATATCATCGCTCTGGTAATAAAACAACACCGCGTTATATTCCGTTCTCTCCTACCCCACCTACAATCGCTTTGGCAATAAGACAACGGCGTTAACGGCCGTAGTCTACCTACCTTCCAAATCTAAACAAATAAATATTAAGGCAATAACACAGTAATTTGACATTTACACTTGTAATAAACGCGCCATGTGCAAGCGCCCTAAAATGCTATAATGAGCGCACAAAGCAATAAATTGCAATAGCATTTGCCAC